>SNQJ01S0047005.1:35639-64095 GCA_010110895.2 Picea sitchensis | reverse complement strand
ATTAAATGTTATGCCGCAGAATTGCGATAATAAGCTACAGTTAACGCATCGGTAATATTGTTAAAACTGCAGTAATATTGGTATGGAACCATTATGGTATTGTTTAATTGCAATGATATTGTTTTATGCAAAATATTGTCCTTACCTTGGTAATTATTGTATGAATCATCTTATTGTTTTGTGAAGATGTTAGGCCATGAAACGGTTACATGAGTGCTAAAGTGAAGGCATTTAGTGGTAATTGTTCTAAATTAATGAAATGTATTGAGCAATAAATGGTGTTGTTAGATCAGGGAATGATCGAGGTGATGCTAGGTTCAAGGTAATGTTTAGGTTTAACCGCTATTGGTTAAAGCGAAGAGAATGTGACGAATATTTAATGATTATGTTAACAATGTATAGAATCCTGGTGCAATGAGTTTATGGAACTTAAGGTCTATGGTAATGTTGTAGTGGATGTTAGGCTAACAGTTATATGATTTGAGGGTGATTCTTTTAGTTATCGTGAACCCAGGTAAGGAATCAAGGCTCTTGGGATTAATGTTTATGCAATTGGTGTGGAATGGTCACGTTACACTAGATTAGGCAGCTCCGTTGTCCCTGGAAGTCCTATTTACTGCCTGGTCTTAATAACGGTTGTTGTGGTCTGAGTCCTTGTCTCGTGCCTTCCTTAGTAGACGGGGGTTCCTTGTTGTCTGTTATTGCGCCGAGATGTAATAATTATCGGTTGGACTGCCTGTGTCGGGCAGTATTTAGTCACCTTCAGTAGCCCTAGCATTTGTGTCAGTGCGCTTCCCTGCGTCAAGAATCCGGTGCCGTATCAAGAGTCTCGGGCTGATTAAAGGCACAGTTCCACTCTTGCGACACATTCAGAGTCGTATCAGTAGTCTCGGGTTGTTTAAAGGCACAGTTCCACTACTGCGACTCTATTGACGGTTTCTTTCATTCTGTGACAGTAATGTGCCTAACCCCTAGTGTCTGTCTCTGCCTGCAGCCATTAGTTGCCCACCTTCGGTTCGGGGCGCTTTATTTCCTTGTTATCCCTATGATCTGTCCCATCGTCTTGATTGTTCTATCTTACTTGCGTCCTGTTGGTTCGAGTGGTCATGTAGGATCGAGAGGGTTGTTTCTTCTGCACACACGCACACACTTCAAAAAAAAAAAAAATTCACCGGTTGTTGAGTAGATGTCCTAGGCCAGGAGGGTTGTTACAAGATTTGATGTGTGTTGATGTTTGGGCAATTAAAATCACGAAATATCAAACCCAGAAACCCTGAAGTGCAAGACACACAGTCCATCTACATATCAAATTTTCGACAAACAACGTGATCTTTTGTTTTTCTTGTGTTCGGCATTTGTAATCGCTGAAACTCGATTGACCTCTGTTTTTCACAAAACTGTGGGAACATAGTAGAAATTATTTTTTATAGGAACAACTCTAATACTGTAATCAAGGGACTGGTAGAAAACAATGGAGGATATTCATCCCGGATAGAAGTAGAAAAGAAATAACAGATCATATCACAAGTCACTGTGTACAGGGCATGACAAGTACATAAACTAGCCATTATGAAAGTATTATACAGATTTTCTAATTGAGCAATCAGATAGGTTTAATTTAGAGTCAAAATGTTGGGATACACTCCATGCTTGAAGAAGACAAATCTATATAGATATAGGTTTATTTCTGTGAATGAAGTATTAAATAGATCTAAATTTGAGCAATCAGAGTTGAGTAAATTTGTGCCTTGTTTTAATTAAAGAACGGTCTACCATGTCAACAGTCAAAGTCGTATCTATTGTACACATATGGAAATGGGTTATTTGTAGGGTCAATGCGTAACAATTTAGCCATAGAGTTCTAGAGTCGTTTGTGTTGTTAAGACTGTGGTAATGGTTATAGGTACAGACAGATCGGAAAGTAATTATAATTACAAGAATTGAAATAAACATTGAAATGAGGAGTAAAACCTTATCGTCGATCATAAAACTTTAATTTGAATGGTAATGACAGTCGAGGACAGTAAGGGTTCTTGCAAACTTTAAGGCTCAAGCTTTGTAAAATAAAGCTTACTTGCTTGAATCTCGAACTATTCAAGGATATTTATACAAACAATTTTTTTTTTAGACAGTTTTTGAGGTATATTACATATGGTATCAGAGAAAAAGCTATAACACTAGACCTGAACAGGGCCACATTATTTGCTTAGTATTTATTCTGACTTATGTAAAACTAATAAATCTTATGGTTACAAACAGAAATCGCTTTCTATTTTTGTAAATTATTGCAGCTCAAGAAGGTGCATAAATCAAGATGGAAGGCAATCCATAGAAAGGACCTCCTGGAGATCCAAGACACAACAGTGATGAAATCTCACCCACAGAGGTGTTGGAAACAATGAGGAATCTTATTGTTGAACTGCAGGTTTTCAAGGTCGACAATGAAAAATTGAAGAAAGCACAATAGGAACAACAAGAGATAAATGAAGTCCTACTGCGTAGTATAGTAACCAAGAAAAACCAAAAAGAAGATAATCATGATGAAGAAGTGAGTAAAAGGGCCTCCAAGAATTATGGACTGAAAACAAAAAAAGGAGACAGTTCGTCTGAAGGGACACCTTCAGCTGAAGACAAAACTATACCAAACATAAAAAGAAAACAAGTAGACCACCTTGAAGAAGAATTTAAAAAGATTAAACCAACTACCTTTGATGGAGAATCAAGGATAGGAGAAAAAGTTGAGGCATAGTTGTTGGACATCAAAAAATACTTCCAGATCTACAACTATTCCAGCAACATGAAGGTCAGAATGGCCATCTACAATCTGAAGGGGAAGGCCAACATTTGGTGGCAGGACCTGAATTGGCCAACGGCCTAAAGGAGAAACATATGGAATGGTCCAACTTTAAGAAGTATTTCAAGAAACAATACCTTTCTGAAAGCTATTTTGAAAGGAAGGCGAAAGAATTTTACGAGTTACGACTCAGACGGATGACGATGGAGGACATTATAAATAAATTTCGGGAACTACTAAGGTTTGTACTGTACATCCGAGAGGATAAGGTAAAAATTCAACGATTCTTAAGATGTTTACCACAAGCCTACCATGACAGAATTGATTTTGACAACCCCAAATCATTGAGTGAGGTATTCAGGAAAGCACGAATGTGCTATGACCAGTATAAAAAACTAGTAGAGTTTCCAAAGACCTGAAAGGATAAAAATCAAGATCGAAAGGACCAACGGAAGAAGGGATACCATCCAACTACTTATCGGAATATAGAAAAAAGTTTCCCAAGGAAGGATTTTCACTCCAATCATCTGAATACGCAAGGTAGTGGTAAACCGGTAAACCTGGGAACGAAGAAGTTTGGGGACAACTCCCACGATCCATTAAAGTGTTGGGAGTGTGGAGAGCCTCATCTAAGGAGGAAATTTCCATGTTTAACTTTAGCAAATAGAACTATTGTTCATAATCTGCCGGAAGCCTCGATAGTGGGAGACGTGGGCAGAAGCCTGCATCAAATAAATGCAACCATAGATGGTCAATAAGCTGACCACTAGTCCTCGGTGGTAGAAATCGAAGGTAAAATCAATGACACTCGAATTTATATTTTAATTGACCCTGAAGCTACATTAAGTTATATTACTTCCGATGTAGTAGAGTCGAATAAACTTAAGAATCTGAAGCACGCAAAATCATGGCTTGTACAACTAGCAACAGACACTAAAAGGAAAGTAGTTGACTTTATTTCTGATGTTGAGTTCATCTTAGATGGTCAAAAGATAAGGACCAATCGAAACATCCTACCACTAGGATCTTATGATATGATTATTGGTATGGATTGGTTGGAACAACGCAAAGCATTAATAGACTGTTGTAAAAAGATACTTAGCTATAAAGATAATTTTGGCACTGTTAGAACAACCCAAGGCATGCCAAAAACTGTATCAGTGAGACAAGTTTCGGTGATGCAACTCAAGAAATGTATTAGAAAGGGATGTCAAGTCTATGCCATCCAAGTGACGAATCTATTAGAAAAAGAAGATAAGCCCCAGTTAGAATACTTTGTTATCCTACGTGAATTCAAAGACATGTTTGTGGATGAGATACCAGAATTACCTCCTAGAAGGGAAATAGACTTCTCCATAGACCTATTACCAGGTTCAGCCCCTATCTCAAAATCACCTTACCGAATGAGTCTACAAGAACTGACAGAATTAAAAATCCAATTACAAGAATTGTTGGACAAAGAGTATATTAGACCGAGTGTTTCCATTCTTTGGTGGATGATTCAATCACTGATGTAATGCATATTCTAAGTATCATAGAAAATAGTGAGTAGGAAAAATCAATTCGAATTCATGAAGGCTAAATATTGACAACGAACATAGGGTAGATCTAATCTCGAGTGACCCCTCTCTAAATGAATGATAGAATTGACCTTTTATTTGTTGAAATAATTATGCATGGTTAAATTCTGGAAGCAATCACCTCTAAATTAAATTCACTGTTATTTTCCTTGTTTATGTGTTTTTTGAGTGAAATCAATGCTAAGATTGGGAATATTGGGAGTGGAGTTTATGTTGTAATTTCATTAATATAACTGTATGAATAATGTCGGGAACAAAATTACTGATTTTGTAAAACTCTGTTCATGTTTTCTTTTTCCGGCTTTTCAGAGTTTTTGGTTCAAGTTGTGTGGAGTTCTTTTGTTCGTGCAAACTCTGAAATCCCGAAGTTCCGAACCCTGAAACCCTGAAGTGTTGGTCCCACTTTCCTTTCGCATTTTCGCAATTCAGGAGTTGTAGTGCGTTGGTGTTTTGTATTTGGAATACCTAAGTTCAGAACCCCAAAACCCCGAACTGCTAGTCCCACTTTCCTTTCGCATTTTCACAATTTGGGAGTTGTAGTTTGTTGGTGTTTGGTATTTGGAATCCTGAAGTTTCGAACCCTGAAACCCCGAAGTGTTGGCCCCAGTTTCCTTTCGCATTTTCACAATTTGGGAGTTGGTGTGTGTTGGTGTTTGGTATTTGGAATCCCAAACTTCCGAACCCCGAAACCCCGAAGTGTTGGTCCCACTTTAATTTCGCATTTTCATAATTCGGGAGTTGTTGTGTGTTGGTGTCATAGATAATTTTAGGGGCTAAATTTCGCAAATGGGCTAATTTTCCATCATTTTTCCCAAAAAAATATTTGCTAATTTCCATTTTTTCTAAAAACATTTCGCCCAAATTTCATAGAATAAAATTATTTTACATTATAAATCGCCAAAATTTTATAGAAACTATACAAAATCCTTAGAAATTTGAATAATTTTACAAAAATGTCGCCAAAACTTTTACATTTTGCATATTAAGGACTAGTAATATTAGCCCAAGTTTCTACATTTTAATATAAATTTCCATCCTTAAAATCATCCCTGGTTGGTGTTTGGTATTTGGAATCCCGAAATTTCGAACCCTGAAAACCCGAGGTGCGGGTTCCACTTTCCTTTTCACTTTTCGCAATTCGAGATTTGATGTGTGTTGATGTTTGGGCAATTAAAATCACGAAATCTCGAACCCCGAAACCCTGAAGTGCGGGACACACAGTCCATCCACATTTCAAATTTTTGACAAATAACGTGATCTTTTGTTTTTCTTGTGTTCGGCATTTGTAATCGCTGAAACCCAATTGACCTCTGTTTTTCACAAAACTGTAGGAACATAGTAGAAATTATTTTTTTAAGGAACAATTCTAATACTGTAATCAAGGCACTGGTAGAAAACAATGGAGGACATTCATCCGGGATAGAAGTAGAAAAGAAATAACAGATCATATCACAAGTCACTGTGTACAGGGCATGACAAGTACATAAACTAGCCATTATGAAAGTATTATACAGATTTTCTAATTGAGCAATCAGATAAGTTTAATTTGGAGTCAAAATGTTGGGATACACTCCATGCTTGAAGAATAAAAATCTATATATATATATAGGTTTATTTCTGTGAATGAAGTATTAAATAGATCTAAATTTGAGCAATCAGAGTTGAGTAAATTTGTGCCTTGTTTTAATTAAAGAGCGGTCTACCATGTCCACAGTCAAAGTCGTTTGTATTGTAAACATATGGAAATGGGTTATTTGTAGGGTCAATGCGTAACGATTTGGCCATAGAGTTCTAGAGTCGTTTGTGTTGTTAAGACTGTGGTAATGGTTATAGGTACAGACAGATCGGAAAGTAATTATAATTACAGGAATTGAAATAAACATTAAAATGAGGAGTAAAACCTTATGGTCGATCAGAAAACTTTAAGCTGAATGTTAATGATAGTCGAGGACAGTAAGGGCTCTTGCAAACTTTAAGGATCAAGCTTTGTAACATAAAGCTTACTTGCTTGAATCTCGAACTATTCAAGGATATTTATACAAACAATTTATTTTTTAGACAGTTTTTGAGGTATATTACATATGGTATCAGAGAAAAATCTATAACACTAGACCTGAACAGGGCCACATTAGTTTCTTAGTATTTATTTTGACTTATGTAAAACTAATAAATCTTATGGTTACAAACAGAAATCCCTTTCTATTTTTGTAAATTATTGCAGCTCGGGAAGGTGCATAAATCAGGATGGAAGGCAATCCGTAGCAAGGACCTCCTGGAGATCCAAGACACAGCAGTGATGAAATGTCACCCACAGAGGTGTTGGAAACAATGAGGAATCTTATTGTTGAACTACAGGTTTTCAAGGTCGACAATGAGAAATTGAAGAAAGCACAATAGGAACAACAAGAGATAAATGAAGTCCTACTGCATAGTATAGTAACCAAGAAAATCCAAAAAGAAGATAATCATGATGAAGAAGTCAGTAAAAGGGCCTCCAAGAATTATGTACTGAAAACAGAAAAAGGAGACAGTTCGTCTGAAGGGACACCTTCAGCTGAAGACAAAACTATACCAGACATAAAAAGAAAACAAGTAGACCACCTTGAAGGAGAATTTAAAAAGATTAAACCAGCTACCTTTGATGGAGAATCCAGGATAGGAGAAAAAGTTGACGCATGGTTGTTGGACATCAAAAAATACTTCCAGATGTACAACTATTCCAGCAACATGAAGGTCAGAATGGCCATCTACAATCTGAAGGGGAAGGCCAGCATTTGGTGGTAGGACCTGAATTGGCCAAGGGCCTAAAGGAGAAACAGTTGGAATGGTCCAACTTTAAGAAGTATTTCAAGAAACAATACCTTTCTGAAAGCTATTTTGAAAGGAAGACGAAAGAATTTTATGAGTTACGACTCAGACAGATGACGATGGAGGATATTATAAATAAATTTCTGGAACTACTAAGGTTTGTACCGTACATCAGAGAGGATAAGGTAAAAATTCAACGACTCTTAAGTTGTTTACCACAAGCCTACCAGGACAGAATTGATTTTGACAACCCCAAATCATTGAGTGAGATATTCAGGAAAGCACGAATGTGCTATGACCAGTATAAAAAACTGGTAGAGTTTCCAAACACCTGAAAGGATAAAAATCAAGATCGAAAGAACCAATGGAAGAAGGGATACCATCCAGCTACTGATCGGAATGTAGTAAAAAGTTTCCCAAGGAAGGATTTTCACTCCAATCTTCTAAATACGCAAGGTAGTGGTGAACCAGTAAACCTGGGAACGAAGAAGATTGGGGACAACTCCCACGATCCATTAAAGTGTTGGGAGTGTGGAGAGCCTCATCTAAGGAGGAAATTTCCATGTTTAACTTCAGCAAACAAAACTATTGTTCATAATCTGCAGGAAGCCTCGACAGTGGAAGACATGGGCAGAAGCCTGCATCGGATAAATGCAACCATAGATGGTTGACAAGCTGGCCACTAGTCCTCGGTGGTAGAAATCGAAGGTAAAATCAATGACACTCGAATTTCTATTTTAATTGACCCTGAAGCTACATTAAGTTATATTACTCCTGATGTAGTAGAGTCGAATAAACTTAAGAATCTGAAGCATGCAAAATCATGGCTTGTACAACTAGAAACAGACACTAAAAGGAAAGTAGTTGACTTTATTTCTGATGTTGAGCTCATCTTAGATGGTCAAAAGATAAGGACCAATCCAAACATCCTACCACTAAGATCTTATGATATGATTATCGGTATGGATTGGTTGGAACAACACAAAGAATTACTAGACTGTTGTAAAAAGATACTTAGCTATAAAGATAATTTTGGCACTGTTAGAACAACCCAAGGCATGCCAAAACCTGTATCAGTAAGACAAGTTTCAGCGATGCAACTCAAGAAATTTATTAGAAAGGGATGTCAAGTCTATGCCATCCAAGTGACGAATCTATTAGAAAAAGAAGATAAGCCCAAGTTAGAAGACTTTGTTATCCTACGTGAATTCAAAGACATGTTTGTGGATGAGATACCAGAATTACCTCCTAGAAGGGAAATAGACTTCTCCATAGACCTTTTACCAGGTTCAGACCCTATCTCAAAATCACCTTACCGAATGAGTCTACAAGAACTGACAAAATTAAAAATGCAATTATAGGAATTGTTGGACAAAGAGTATATCAGACCGAGTGTTTCCATTCTTTGGTGGATGATTCAATCACTGACGTAATGCGTATTCTAAGTATGATAGAAAATAATGCGTAGGAAAAATCAATTCGAATTCATGAAGCCTAAATATTGACAACGAACATAGGGTAAATCTAATCTCGAGTGACCCCTCTCTAAATGAATGATAGAATTGACCTTTTATTTGTTGAAATAATTATGCATGGTTAAATTCTGGAAGCAATCACCTCTAAATTAAATTCACTACTATTTTCCTTGTTTATGTGTTTTTTGAGTGAAATCAATGCTAAGATTGGGAATATTGGGAGTGGAGTTTATGCTATAATTTCATTAATATAACTGTATGAATAATTCCGGGAACAAAATTATTGATTTTGTAAAACTCTGTGCATTTTTTCTTTTTCTGTCTTTTCAGAGTTTTTGGTTCAAGTTGTGTGGAGTTCTGTTTTTCGTGCAAACTCTGAAATCCCGAAGTTCCGAACCCTGAAACCCTGAAGTGCTGGTCCCACTTTCCTTTCGCATTTTCGCAAGTCAAGAGTTGTAGTGTGTTGGTGTTTTGTATTTTGAATCCCTAAGTTCTGAACCCTGAAACCCCGAAGTGCTAGTCCCACTTTCCTTTCGCATTTTCACAATTTGGGAGTTGTAGTTTGTTGGTGTTTGGTATTTGGAATCCCGAAGTTTCGAACCCTGAAACCCCGAAGTGTTGATCTCAGTTTCCTTTCGCATTTTCACAATTTGGGAGTTTGTGTGTGTTGGTGTTTGGTATTTGGAATCCAAAACTTCCGAACCCTGAAACCCCGAAGTGCTGGTCCCACTTTACTTTCGCATTTTCACAATTGAGGAGTTGTTGTGTGTTGGTGTTTGGTATTTGGAATCCCGAAATTTCGAACCCTGAAACCTCGAGGTGTGGGTTCGACTTTCCTTTTCACTTTTCGCAATTCGAGATTTGATGTGTGTTGATGTTTGCGCAATTAAAATCATGAAATCTCGAACCCTGAAACCTTGAAGTGCGGGACACACAGTCCATCCGCATTTCAAATTTTCGACAAACAATGTGCTCTTTTGTTTTTGCTGTCTTCGGCATTTGTAATTGCTGAAACCCGATTGACCTCTGTTTGTCACAAAACTATAGGAACATAGTAGAATTTTTTTTTTATAGGAACAACTCTAATACTGTAATGAAGGGACTGGTAGAAAACAATTGAGGATATTCATCCGGGATAGAAGTAGAAAAGAAATAACAGATCATGTCACAAGTCACTGTGTACAGGGCATGACAAGTACATAAACTAGCCATTATGAAAGTATTATACAGATTTTCTAATTGAGCAATCAGATAGGTTTAATTTGGAGTCAAATATTTGGGATACACTCCATGCTTGAAGAAGACAAATCTATATAGATATAGGTTTATTTCTGTGAATGAAGTATTAAATAGATCTAAATTTGAGCAATCAGAGTTGAGTAAGTTTGTGCCTTGTTTTAATTAAAGAGCGGTCTACCATGTCCACAGTCAAAGTCATTTGTATTGTAAACATATGGAAATGGGTTATTTGTAGGGTCAATGCGTAACGATTTGGCCATAGAGTTCTAGAGTTGTTTGTGTTGTTAAGACTGTGGTAATGGTTATAGGTACAGACAGATCCGAAAGTAATTATAATTACAGGAATAGAAATAAACATTGAAATGAGGAGTAAAACGTTATCGTCGATTAGAAAACTTTAAGTTGAATGGTAATGACAGTTGAGGAGAGTAAGGGCTCTTGAAAACTTTCAGAATCAAGTTTTATAACATAAAGCTTACTTGCTTGAATCTTGAACTATTCAAGGATATTTTACAAACAATTTTTTTTATTTTTTTTTTGGACAGTTTTTGAGGTATATTACATATGGTATCAAAGAAAAATTTCCAACACTGGGCCTAAACAGGGCCACATTAGCTGCTTAGTAATTATTCTGATTTATGTAAAACTAAATAAATTTTATGGTTACGAACAAAAAGCCTTTTTTGTTTTTGTAAATTATGGCAGCTCAAGAGGGTGCATAAATCAGGATGGAAGGAAATCCGCAGCAAGGACCTCCTGAAGATCCAAGACAGAACAATGATGGAAGCTCACCCATAGAGATGTTGGAAACAATGAGGAATCTTATTGTTGAACTGCAGGTTTTCAAGGCCGACAATGAAAAATTGAAGAAAGCACAGCATGAACAATAAGAGATAAATGAAGTCCTGTTGCGTAGTATAGTAACCAAGAAAATCCCAAAATATGATAACCATGAGGAAGAATTCAGCAAAAGGGCCTCAAAGAATTTTTGACCGAAAACAATAAAAGGAGACAGTTCATCTGAAGGGACACCTTCAGCTGAAGACAGAAAAAGAAAACACGTAGACCACCTTGAAGGAGAATTTAAAAAGATTAAACCAACTACCTTTGATGGAGAATCCAGGACAAGAGAAGAAGCTAAGGCATGGTTTTTGAACATCAAAAAATATTTCCAGATCTACAACTATTCCAACAACATGAAGGTCAGAATGGCCATCTACAATCTGAAAGGCAAGGCCAGCATTTGGTGGTAGGACCTGAATTGGCCAAGGGCCTAAAGGAGAAACAATTTGAATGGTCTGAATTTAAGAAGTATTTCAAGAAACAATACCTTTCTGAAAGCTATTATGAAAGGAAGAGGAAAGAATTTTACGAGTTACGACTCGGACAGATGACGATGGAGGACTACTAAGGTTCTTAATGTATATTCGGGAGGATAAGCTAAAAATTCAACGATTCTTAAGCTGTTTACCACATGCCTACCCGGACATAATTGATTTCGACAACCCCAAATCATTGAGTGAGGTATTTAGGAAAGCACGAATGTGCTATGACCAGTATAAATAGTTGGTAGAGTTTCCAATGACCTGAAAGGATAAAAAGAAATATCGAAAGAACCAACGGAAGAAGGAATACCAGACAACTCCTTATCAAAATGTAGCAATAAGTTTCCCAAGGAAGGATTTTCACTCCAATCATCTGAATACGCAAGGCAGTGGTAAACCGGTAAGCTTGGGAACAAAGAAGTTTGGGGACAAGTTTCGCAAGCCATTAAAGTGTTGGGAGTGTGGAGAGCCTCATCTAAGGAGGAACTGTCCATGTTTAACTTCAGCAAAGATAACTGTTGTTCATAATATGCAGGAAGCCTCGACAAATGGAGATGTGGGCAGAAGCCTGCATCAGATAAATATAGCCATAGATGGTCGACAAGCTGACCACCAGTCCTCAGTGGTAGAAATCAAAGGTAAAATCAATGACACTCGAATTTCTATTTTAATTGACCCTGAAGCTACATTAAGTTATATTACTCCTGATGTAGTAGAGTCGAATAAACTTAAGAAACTGAAGCATGCAAAATCATGGCTTGTACAACTAGAAACAAACACTAAAAGGAAAGAAGTTGACTTTATTTCTGATGTTGAGTTCATCTTAGATGGTCAAAACATAAGGACCAATACGAACATCCTACCACTAGGATATTATGATATGATTATCGGTATGGATTGGTTGGAACAACGCAAAGCATTACTAGACTATTATAAAAATATACTTAGCTATAAAGATAATTTTGGCACTGTTAGAACAACCCAAGGCAAGTTTCACCGATGCAACTCAAGAAATGTATTAGAAAGGGATGTAAAGTCTATGCCATCCAAGTGACGAATCTATTAGAAAAAGAAGATAAGCCCAAGTTAGAAGACTTTGTTATCCTACATGAATTCAGAGACATGTTTGTGGATGAGATACCAGAATTACCTCCTAGAAGGGAAACAAACTTCTCCATAGACCTATTATCAGGTTCATCCCCTATCTCAAAATCACCTTACCGAATGAGTCTACCAGAACTGACAGAATTAAAAATCCAAGTACAGGAATTGTTGCACAAAGAGTATATCAGATCGAGTGTTTCCATTCTTTGGTGGATGATTCAATCACTGATGTAATGCATATTCTAAGTATGATAGAAAATAATGCATAGGAAAAATCAATTCTAATTCATGAAGCCTAAAGATTGACATAGAACATAGGGTAAATCTAATCTCGAGTGACCCCTCTCTAAACGAACGACAGAATTGCCCTTTTATTTGTTGAAATAATTATGCATGGTAAAGATCTAGAAGCAATCGCCTCTAAATTAAATTCACTGCTATTTTCCTTGTTTATGTGTTTTTTGAGTGAAATCAATGCTAAGATTGGGAATATTGGGAGTGGAGGTTATGTTGTAATTTCATTAATATAACTGTATGAATAATGCCGGGAAAAAAATTACTAATTTTGTAAAACTCTGTCCATGTTTTCTTTTTCCGTCTTTTCAGAGTTTTTCTTTCAAGTTGTGTGGAGTTCTTTTGTTCGTGCAAACTCTAAAATCCAAAAGTTTCGAACCCTAAAACTCTGAAGTGTTGGTCCCACTTTCCTTTCGCATTTTCGCAAATCGGGAGTTGTAGTGTGTTCTTGTTTTGTATTTGTAATTCCAAAGTTTTGAACCCCGAAATCCTGAAGGGCTAGTCCCACTTTCCTTTCGCATTTTCACAATTCGGGAGTTGTAGTTTGTTGGTGTTTGGTATTTGGAATCCCGAAGTTTCGAACCCCAAAACCCCGAAGTGCTGGTCCCAGTTTCCTTTCGCATTTTCACAATTCGGCAGTTGTTGTGTGTTGGTGTTTGGTATTTGGAATCCCAAACTTCCGAACCCCGAAACCCCGAAGTGTTCGTCCCACTTTACTTTTGCATTTTCACAATTCGGGAGTTGTTGTGTGTTGGTTTTGGTATTTGGAATCTCGAAGTTTCGAACCCTGAAACCTCGAGGTGCGGGTTCCACTTTCCTTTTCACTTTTCGCAATTCGAGATTTGACGTGTGTTAATTTTTGGGCAATTAAAATCACAAAATCTCGAACCCCGAAACCCTAAAGTGTGGGACCCACAGTACATCTGCATTTCACATTTTCTACAAACAGCGTGATATTTTGTTTTTGTTGTGTTCGGCATTTATAATCGTCGAAACCCGATTGACCTCTGTTTTTCACAAAACTATAGAAACATAGTAGAAATTATTTGTTATAGGAACAACTCTAATACTGTAATGAAGGGACTGGTAGAAAATGATGGAGGATATTCATCCGGGATAGAAGTAGAAAATAAATAACATATCATATCACAAGTCACTGTGTACAGGGCAAGACAAGTACATAAACTAGCCATTGTGAAAGTATTAAACAGATTTTCTAATTGAGCAATCAGATAGGTTTAATTTGGAGTCAAATATTTGGGATACACTCCATGCTTGAAGAAGACAAATCTATATAGATATAGGTTTATTTCTGTGAATGAAGTATTAAATAGGTCTAAATTTGAGAAATCAGAGTTGAGTAAATTTGTGCCTTGTTTTAATTAAAGAGAGGTCTACCATGTCCACAGTCAAAGTCGTTTGTATTGTAAACATATGGAAATGGGTTATTTGTAGGGTCAATGCGTAACGATTTGGCCATAAAGCTCCAGAGTCGTTTGTGTTGTTAAGACTTTGGTAATGGTTATAGGTGCAGACATATCAGAAAGTAATTATAATTACAAGAATTGAAATAAACATTGAAATGAGGAGTAAAACCTTATCGTCAATCAGAACACTTTAAGTTGAATGGTAATGACAATCGATGACAGTAAGGGCTCTTGCAAACTTTCAGTCTCGAGTTTTATAACATAAAGCTTACTTGCTTGAATCTTGAACTATTCAAGGATATTTTACAAACAATTTTTTATTTTTTTTGGACAGTTTTTGAGGTATATTACATATGGTATTAGAGAAAAAGTTACAACACTAGGCCTAAATAGAGCCACATTATCTGCTTTGTATTTATTCTGATTTATGTACAACTAAATAAATTTTATGGTTACAAATAGAAATCCTTTTCTGTTTTTTTAAAATATGGCAGCTGAAGAGGGTGCATAAATTAGGATGGAAGGAAATCCGCAGCAAGGACCTCCTGGAGACCCAAGACAAAACAATTATGGAAGCTCATCCACGGAGGTGTTGGAAACAATGAGGAATCTTATTGTTGAACTGCAGGTTTTCAAGGCCGACAATGAAAAATTTAAGAAAGCACAGCAGGAAAAACAAGAGATAAATGAAGTCCTACTGCGTAGTATAGTAACCAAGAAAATCCCAAAAGACGATAACCATGAGGAAGAAGTCAACAAAAGGGCCTCAAAGAATTCTGGACCGAAAACAGAAAAAGGAGACAGTTCATCTGAATGGACACCTTCAACTGAACACAAAATTATACCAGACAGAAAAAGAAAACAAGTAGACCACCTTGAAGGAGAATTTAAAAAGATTAAACTATCTACCTTTGAAGGAGAATCCAGGACAGGAGAAGAAGTTGAGGGATGGTTGTTGGACATAAAAAAATACTTCTAGATCTACAACTATTCCAACAACATGAAGGTCAGAATGGCCATCTAAAATCTGAAGGGGAAGGCGAGCATTTGGTGGCAGGACCTGAAATTGGCAAAGGGCCTAAAGGAGAAATAGATGGAATGGTCCAACTTTAAGAAGTATTTTAAGAAACAATATCTTTTTGAAAGCTATTATGAATGGAATACGAAAGGATTTTACGAGTTACGACTCGGAAAGATGATGATGGAGGACCTTATAAATAAATTTCTGGAACTACTAAGGTTTGTACCGTACATCCGGGAGGATAAGGTAAAAATATAGTGATTCTTAAGTTGTTTACCACAGGCCTACCAGGACAGAATTGAGTTTGACAACCCCAAATCCTTGAGTGAGGTATTGAGGAAAGCACAAATGTGTTATGACCAGTATAAATACCTGGTAGAGTTTCCCAAGACCTAGAAGGATAAAAGGCAAGATCAAATGAACCAGCGAAAGAAGAGCTACCAGCCAACTCCTTATTGGAATATAGCAAAAAGCTTTCCAAGGAAGGATTTTCACTCCAATCATCCGAATACACAAGGTAGTGGTAAACTGATACACTTAGGAACAAAAAAGTTTAGGGACAAGTCTTGCGAGCCATTAAAGTGTTGGGAGTGTGGAGAGCCTCATCTAAGGAGGAACTATCATCGTTTAAATTCAGAAAATAGAACTGTTGTTCATAATCTGCAGGAAGCCTCGACAGTGGGAGACGTGGGCAGAAGCTTGCAATGGATAAATGCAGCCATAGATGGCCAACAAGCTGACCTCTAGTCCTCGTTGGTAGAAATCGAAGGTAAAATCAATGAAAATCAATTTTTTTGTTTTAATTGACCCTATATCTACGTTAAGTTATATTACTCTTAATATAGTAGAGTCAAATAAAATTAAAAAAATGAAGCACGCAAAATCATGGCTGGTACAATTGGAAACAGGTACTAAAAGGAAAGTAGTTGACTTTCTTTCTGATTTTGAGTTCAACTTAGGTGGTCAAAAGATAAGGACCAATCTGAACATCTTACCACTAGGATCTTATGATATGATTATCGGGATGGATTGTTTGGAACAACACAAAGAAGTACTAGACTGCTATACAAAGATACTTAGCTATAAAGATGATTTTGGCACTGCTAGAACAGCCCAAGGCATACCAAAACCTGTATCAGTCACACAAGTTTCAGCGATGCAACTCAAGAAATGTATTAGAAAGGGATGTTAAGTTTATGCATTCCAAGAGACGAGTCTATTATAGAAAGAAAATAAGCCAAAGTTAGAAGACTTTGTTGTCCTACGTGAATTCAGAGACATGTTTGTGGATGAGATACCAGAATTACCTCCTAGAAGGGAAATAGACTTCTCCATAGACCTACTACTCGGTTCAGCCTCTATCTCAAAAGCACCTTACCAAATGAGTCTACTAGAACTGACAGAATTAAAAATCCAATTACTGGAATTGTTGGACAAAGCGTATATCAGACCGAGTGTTTCACCATGGGGAGCACTAGTCCTCTTTTTGAAAAAGAAAGATGGCACTCTAAGACTATGTATCGATTATGGACAACTAAACAAAATGACCATTAAGAACAAATACCCCTTACCTGGGATAAATGATCTGTTCGATCAAGTTGGTGGGGCCAAGATCTTTTCAAAATTGGATTTACGATCCAGTTATCATCAAGTTAGGGTAAATGACGAGGACATAAACAAAACAATTTTTTGAACAAGATATGGAAACTATGAGTTTGTAGTCATACCTTTCAGACTCACTAACGCACCAGCCACATTTATGTGCTTGATGAACATGATTTTCAGTCAGTACTTAGACAAGTTCATAGTAGTATTTATCAATGATATTCTGGTCTATTCTAAAATGGAGGAGGAACATGATGAACACTTAAGAATAGTTCTGCAAATATTAAGGAAACACAAAATATATGCAAAATTTGACAAATGTGACTTTTATCAAAAGGAAATACAATATTTAGGACATTTTATTTCCCTAGAAGGTATTGTTGTAGACCCGACAATGATAAAAGCCATTATGGAATGGATAGTACATAATAATGTGGCAGATATCCGGTCATTCACGGGAATCACCGGATATTATTGCAACTTTATAGAAGGTTTTTCCAAGATAGCCTACCCTATCACGTCACTACAAAAGAAAGGAACCAAGTTTAACTGGTCGCAAAAGTTTCAAGACATTTTTAACAAGCTAAAAGCATTATTGACATCGACACCCATTTTGAATGTAGCAGACCCAGATAAAAACTTCACAGTTTGTGTTGATGCAAGTAAAGAGGGACTAGGTGGTGTCCTAACTTAGAAAGGGCACGTGATTTGTTATGAGTCCCGAAAATTAAAAGAACACGAGAGAAATTATGTCACTCATGAGTTAGGATTGGCAACAGTAATACATGCCTTAAAAATGTGGCAACACTATATAATGGGCAGAAATTTTTTACTATTGACGGATAATAGCGGGGTGAAATATATGTTTAACCAACTAGATCTTAATGCAATACAGGCAAGGTGGCTAGCCTTCTTGAGAGAATTCGACTTCGAGGCCAGACATATCATGGGTAAGGAAAATAAAGTAGCATATGATTTAAGAAGAAAAGCCCATGCGTTATTTGAGATAAACATCAGCAGGGAAAAAAGTGGTCTGGAACAAAGAATAAGGACGACAGGTATTAACGATGGAAATTACGCTAAGATAATGATAGAATTAAAAAACATGACCGCCAACTCTGACAAACCAGATCTAAGCATTGACAAGAAAGGACTATTACGAATTAAAAACAGACTTTACATACAAGATTCAACAGAATTGAAATCAACAATTTGGACGAGGTGGATAAGAAACCATATTCTGGCCATCCAGGTTACCAGAAAACAATAACAACACTTAGAAAACCGTTTTTTTGGCCTAGTATGAAGGACAAAATAGCAGAATACTTTGCTAGGTGCCAAGATTGTCAGCAGGTTAAGGACGAACACTAGCATCCAGTCGCCCTATTACAACCATTACCAGTACCGGAATGGAAATAACAGACTATATCACTCGACTTTATAACAGGTTTTCCTAAAACTCAAAAACATAATGATTCTATCATGGTTGTAATCGATAAACTCAGTAAGTTTGCACACTTTATTCCTATAAAGTCTACTTTTAAAGATATAAACATTGTTGAAATATCCATGAAATAAATTTTTAGACTACATGGTATTCCTAAAATGGTGATTTCAGATAGAGACGTAAACTTTACATCCACTTTTTGGAAGGAATTGTTTGCAGGGCTAAATACTAACTTGAATTTCAGTACAATCTATCATCCACAAATGGATGAACATACTGAATGGACAAACCAAATCATAGAGGATATGCTTCTCATGTACGTAAGAACAAAACCAAGCAAGTGGGAAGACTACCTCCAGTTGGTAGAATTTGCATATAACAATGGATACCAAACTTCGACTAAGGTGATCCCTTTCGAAATACTGTATGGCAGAAAGTGTATGACTCCAATTACCTGGGATAACCCAGCTGACAGACTCATGATTGGACCAAAGATACTCCAAGAAATGGAAAACATGGTAAGAAAGGTACAACAGAACTTGAAAGAAGCACAGGATAGACAGAAGAGTTATGCAGACCAGAAAAGGAGACACTTAGAATTTCAAGTGGGAGACCATGTTTACTTGAAGGTCAAAGCCCGAAAGAGCTTGATGAAGTTAGGGAACTATGCCAAGCTGGCACCCAGGTTTTGTGGGCCCTTCGAGATACTAGCTCGAATTAGACCCGTAGGATATCAACTTGCACTTCCAACTATTCTAAGAATTCATAATGTATTTCATGTTTCTTTGTTGAAAAGATATATTCATGACCCTACTCATAAAATTGATTGGAACTTGTTTTAGGTGGAACCCGAAGGCACATTTCAGGTGGAATCCCTACACATTCTTTACGATAGAGAAATAACACTTCGGAACCGAGTCGTCGCTCAAGTAAAGGTGCAATGGAAGCACTTTAGTCTTGAGGAGACCACGTGGGAGTTGGAGGGAGATTTGCAGAAATATCATCCAACCCTATTCCAAGAAGGGAATGAACACTGAGGACGATGTTTTACTGAAGGGGGAAAGGATGTGATATCCCCAAAAATAAAATATTTTTGAAATTTAAATTCATTGAAAATTTATTTCCATTTTTAGTAAATTCGAATTTGGAAAATATTTGCAATTTATGGAAATTCGAAATTTCAAATTTGATAATTGTAATTAATTATTAAGACTGTTGGGTAGATATCTGGTTTGACCCAACTAACTATTTTACTATGACACTTATATGGAAACATAATATTTTATATTGATTGCAGGAGGACAAATGGAACAACCATGTTAAAATCAGTTGACCATGACTCCATGAGTGGGGAACATGTTGGAACTACCTCTAGGCTGATTGTTACAAGTGGAAAATCAGAGATTTGGCCATTGACAGCCCCTGAAAATTAGGGATTTATAAAGCTGTGAAAATCCCCAAGGTAGGGAAAAGACCTGGGAAAAATTGATACATAGCATATGCGAGGAGGCAAGACGCTTCCAGGTATGCAGGAAAAAAGAGGATGGAATTTGTTTTTCCTTGTTGTTATGAACACTGAGTGAGTGTGAGGCAAAAGGAATCCGCTGGAATTGAAGGACATTGTTGAAGAGGATATTTCCAGCTCACCCTCATGGATTCATGGTCAGGCTAGGGGGTGAATCGGGCAAGTGATTTGGCTTCCCTATTCTATGGTTTGGAGGAACGTGGTTGTTCCCTTTGTCTTCCCGCGAATTAGTTCAGATATGTTAAATTTTCTCCTTCTTTATTCTGAATGATTTTATATCTGATGCGATGTGTTTGTTAAATCAGAACTTAAATGATTTCCATTCTTTGTTCTGAATGATTTTATATCTTATGCAATGTGTTTGTTAAATCAGAGATGAAATCAGTTCCATTTTCTATCTGAATGATTTTATATCTGATGCAATCCATGTGTGAAATTGGAACTGAAATAATTTCCATTCTAGGGTGGATGATAAAATCACTGATGTAATGCATATTCTAAGTATGATAGAAAATAATGCGTAGGAAAAATCAGTTTGAATTCATGAAACCTAAAGATTGATAAAGAACATAGGGTAAATCTAATCTCGAGTGACCCCTCTCTGAACGAACGACATAATTTCCCTTTTATTTGTTGAAAGAATTATGCATGGTTAAATTCTGGATGCAATCGCCTCTAAATTAAATTCACTGTTATTTTCCTTCTTTATGTGTTTTCTACGTGAAATCAATGCTGAGATTGGGCATATTGGGAGTGGATGTTATGCTGTAATTTCATTAATCTAACTATATGAATAATGTGGGGAACAAAATTACTGAGTTTGTAAAAACTCTGTTCATGTTTTCTTTTTCTGACTTTCCGGAATTTTTGGTTCAAGTTGCGTGGATTCATTTTGTTCGTTCAAACTCCAAAATCCCGAAGTTTCGAACCACGAAACCCTGAAGTGCTGGTCCCACTTTCCTTTCACCTTTTCGCAAATCAGGAGTTGTAGTGTGTTGGTGTTTGGTATTTGGAATCCTGAAGTTCCACACCCTGAAACCCCGAAGTGTTGGTCCCACTTTCCTTTCTCATTTTCGCAATTCGGGAGTAGTAGTGTGTTGGTGTTTGGTATTTGGAATCCTGAAGTTCCAAACCTCGAAACCCCGAAGTGTTGGTCCCACTTTCCTTTCGCATTTTCACAATTTGGGAGTTGTTGTGTATTGGTGTTTGGTATTTGGGATATTGAAGTTCCGAACCGCGAAACCCCGATGTGCTGGTCCCACTTTCCTTTCACATTTTTGCAATTCTGGAGTTGTTGTGTGTTGGTGTTTGGTATTTGGAATCCCAAAGTTCCGAACCCCAAAACCCCAAGGTGCGGGTTCCACATTCCTTTCCAGTTTTCACAATTCGGGAGTTGATGTGTGCTGATGTTTGGGCAATTGAAATTGCAAAATCCCAAATCCCAAAATCCTGAAGTGCGGGATCCACAGTCTGTCCACATTTCACGTTTTCGGAAAACAACTTGATCTTTTTTTTTTTGTTGTGTTCGGCATTTGTAATCCCTGAAACCCGATTGACCTTTGTTTTTCACAAAACTGTAGGAACATAGTAGAAATTATTTTTTATAGGAACAACTCTAATACTGTAATGAAGGGACTTGTAGAAAATGATGGACGATATTTATCCGGGATAGAAGTAGAAAATAAATAACGGATCATATCACAAGTCACTGTGTACAGGGCGGGACAAGTATAGAAACTAGCTATTATGAAAGTATTAAACATATTTTATAATTGAGAAATTAGAGAGGTTTAATTTGAAGTCGAAATGATGGGATACACTGCATGCTTTAAGAAGACCAATCTGTATAGATATAGGTTTATTTCTGTTACTGAAGTATTAAATAGATCTAAATTTGAGCAATCGGAGTTGATTAAATTTGTGCCTTGTTTGAATTAAAGAGTGGTCGACCCTTTCCATAGTCAAAGTTGTTTGTATTGTAAACATATGGAAATGGGTTATTTGTAGGGTCTAACATGTAACGATTTGGCCATAAAGTTCTAGAGTCATTTGTGTTGTTAAGAATGTGGTAATGGTTATAGGTACAGATAGATCGAAAAGTAATTATAATTACGGGAATTGAAATAAACATTGAAATGAGGAGTAAAACCTTATCGTCGATCATAAAACTTTAAGTTGAATGGTAATGACAGTCGAGGATAGTAAGGGCTCTTGCAAATTTTCAGACTCAAGTTTTATAACATAAATATTACTTGCTTGAATCTCGAACTATTCAAGGATACTTTACAAACAATTTTTAAAATATATATTTTTTAGACAGTTTTTGAGGTATATTATAGTGTCCTAACTCAGGAAGGGCACATGATTTGTTACAAGTCCCAAAAGTTAAAAGAACAAGAGAGAAATTATCTCACTCATGACTTAGAACTTGCACCAGTAATACATGCCTTAAAAATGTGGCGACACTATATAATGGGCAGAAGATTGCTACTATTGACGGATAATAGCGGGGTGAAAGTAGCAGACGCTTTAAGCAGAAAAGTCCATGGGTTATTTGAGATAAACATCAGTACGACAGGTATTAACAACGAAAATTATAGTAAGATAATGACAGAACTACAAAGCAGTACCGCCAACTCTGACAAACCAGATATAAGAATTTACAAGAAAGGACTATTACGACTTAAAAAAAGATTTTACATACCAGATTCATTAGAATTGAAATCAACAATTTTGGACGAAGTGCATAAGAAATCGTATTTTGGCCATCCAGGTTACCAGAAAACAATAACAACACTTATAAAACTATTTTTCTGGCCTAGTATGAAGGGTCAAACAGCAGAAGACTTGGCTAGGCGCCAATATTGTCAGCAGGTTTAGGCTGAGGACCAGCATCCAGCCGGCCTATTACAGCCATTACCAGTACAGGAATGAAAATGGGAGACTATATCACTGGACTTTATAACAGGTTTTCCTAAAACTCAGAAACATAATGATTATATCATGGTTGTAATCGATAAACTCAGTAAGTCTGCACACTTTATTTCTGTAAAGTCTACTTTTAAAGCTATAAACATTGTTGAAATATTCATGAAAGAAATTTTTAGACTGCATGGTATTCCTAAAATGGTTATTGCAGATAGAGACGTCAAATTTACATCTGCTTTTTGGAAGGAATTATTTGCAGGGCTAAACACTAACTTGAATTTCAGTACAAGCTATCATCCACAAATGGATGGATAGACTGAAAGGACAAACCAAATCATAGAGTATATGCTTTGCATGCACGTAAGAACAAAACCAAGCAAGTGGGAAGACTACCTGCACTTGGTAAAATTTTCATATAACAATGGGTACCAAACTTCGGCTAAGTTGAGCCCTTTCGAAATACTGTATGGAAGAAAGTGTTCAACTCCAATTATTTGGGATAACTCGACTGACAGACTCATAATTGGACCAGAGATGCTCCAATAAATCGAGAACATGGTAAGAAAGGTACAACAGAACTTGAAAGAAGCACATGATAGACAGAAGAGCTATGCAGATCAGAAAAGAAGACACTTGGAATTTCAAGTAGGAGACCATGTTTATTTGAAGGTCAAAGCCTAAAAGAGCTCGTTGAAGTTAGGGAATTGTGCCAAGATGGCACCCAGGTTTTGTGGGCCCTTTGATATACTAGCTCAAATTGGACCCGTAGAATATCAACTTGCACTTCCAACTAATCTAAGAATTCATAATGTATTTCATGTTTCGTTGCTGAAAAAGTATATTCATGACCCTACTCATAGGACTGATTGGAACCTGGTGTAGGTGGAACCCAAAGGCAAGTACCAGCTGGAGCCTCTATGCATTCTTGACCAGAGAGAAATAGCACTTCGGAACAGAGGCATCGCTCAGGTAAAGGTGCAATGGAAGCACTTTAGTCCTAAGGAGGCCACTTGGGAGTTGGAGTGAGATTTGCAGAAATCTCATCCAATCCTTTTCCAAGAAAGGAATGGACACTGAGGACATTGTTTTAATGAAGGGGGAAAGGATGTGACATCCCCCAAAATAAAATAGCTTTGAAATTTAAAATTGTTGGAAATTTATTCTGTATTTAGTAAATTTGAATTTGGAAAATTTTTGCCATTTATAGAAATTCTGAATTTCGAATTTGGTAATTGTAATTAATTATTTTAACTGTTGGGCAGAGATGTGATTTGACCCAACTAACTATTTGACTATGACACTTGTATGGAAACTCAATATTTTATATTGATTGTAGGAGGAAAAATGGAACAACCATGTTAAATTTAGTTGACCATGACTCCATGAGTGGGCAACATGTTGGAACTACCACTGGGATGATTATTACAAGTGGAAAAGTAGTGATTTGGCCATTGGTAGCCCTTGAAAATAAGGGATTTAGAAAGCTATGAAAATTCCCAAGGGAGGGAAAAAGACCTGGGCAAAATTGATAAATCACATATGCGAGGAGGCAGGACGCTGCCAAGTATGCTGGGAAAGGAGACTTTTGATTTACTTGTTGTTATGAAAACTGCTTGAGTGTGAGGTAAGGGAAAACTGTTGGATCTATAGGACAATGTTGAAGAGAAGATTTTCTAGGTTCTCCCTCATGGATTCATGGTCAGGCTAGGGGGTGAATCAGGCAAGTAGTTTGGTTGCCTTGTTCTACGGTTGGGAGGAATGTTGTTGTTCCCTTTGTTTTTCCGCAAGATGGTTTAGATATGTAAAACTTTCCTTACTCTATCCTTGGATGTTTTGTGTGTAACTGATATTATGCATCTACTTGTTGTAAATCGAAATAATTCTTTCAATGGATGATATCTATCGTGGTATTAAATTTACAATCACAGTCTAAATTCTGTAGTGGTCCCTCCGGAAAATCTAGAATACTAAGCAAATTTATTTAAATACGATTTGAGTTTAAGAGAGTAGATCCATCTACAGGATAGGCTTAATCTGAATTCGAAATGGTAGGATACTATGTATTTCTTAAACAAGACCAATCTGTATAGATATAGGTTTATTTTTGTGATTGACGTATTAAACAGATCTAAATTTGAGCAATCAGATAGGTTTAATTTGAAGTTGAAATGCTAGGATACTCTGTATTGCTTAAAGAAGACCAATCTGTATAGATATAGGTTTATTTCTGTGACTGAATTATTAAACAAATCTAAATTTGAGCAATCAGATAGGTTTAATTTGAAGTTGAAATGTTAGGATACTCTAATTGCTTGAAGAAGACGAATCTGCATAGATATGAGTTTATTTCTATGACTGAAGTATTAAATAGATCTAAATTTGAGAAATTAGAGTTGAGTATATTTGTGTCAAAAGGAAACATTTAAATGTATCGCTAATTCCAAACAATCATGCATCTTAAAAGAGACATCCTATCTTTTACATTTAAGAATTGAAGAGAAATACAAAATAGCAAGAACCTTATGGATCACCTGGGCACGCATATATTATACACATATATACATATTGGAAAATAAAACGCAAACTAGAAATAATCTATCTACATCAGAAAGTTAAGGAAATCTAGAAAACCCCTTTTGTTCATCAGATGCGAAAACAATCATGGGAATTGACGCCTATCAAAATATTTTATGCTTCTCTTGTTTTATTTAAAGAGCGGTCTACCCTTTCCACAGTCAAAGTCTGTAACGAATTTAGAAATTTGTGAAAACCTTAAGGAGATCCAAAACATTTTCTTTCTCAGGAGTATTAGATTCTTTCGGGTAGTACCGTCTCATAGTCAAGGGAATAGACATTAAAACAAATGTGAAAGACCAGAGCATGTCAAAGACTCCATTTCAGAGTTTACTAGTTCAAGCTGCGTGGAGTTCTTTTGTTCTTGCAAACACATAAACCGGAAGTGGCCCCACTACCTGATCAAATTTCATGATTCGGCAACTACCGTTGTATGTTGTTTGTGTATCAAGCATTACCAAACGTCGAAACCCGATATTGGTTGGGCCCCATACTTTTTTCATGATTTTGTGATTCGACGTTTGATGTTGTGCAGTGTTTTTGCATCGGGAGTTAGTAAAACCCGAAACCTGAAATCGTTGCGCCCACACCCTAATCACTTTTTTCAATTCGATATTTCTTATTTCATTTTGTTTGTGCGTCGTGTGTTCGTAAACCCTGAAATCCCAAACGCCGAAACCCCAAAGTGTTGGGTCCACAGCTTTTTCTCATTTCGGTATTCGACAAACCATATGGTATTTTTTCTTTTGTATTCGACGTTTGTAATCGTCGAAACCCAATTAACCTCCATTTGTTTTTTCACTAAGATATATATATGTATATTTAAAGTACGGAAGTGACCTTGCGAATACCAAGAATTATTATAGACCATCTACAATAGCTACACATCCTTATATCAACCGGTGTTTAACGAAAAGTTATAGGTTGAAATGTTGGAAAATTATTGGAGTGAATCAAGTTAACACAGTTTAATTTAAAACATCCCAAAATTTAAAACATACCCTTGACTAAATTCCTAACTGTCTAAATAACAACACAATCACCTAAATGTTCAAAAGGAAAATCTTTAACGCAAGTACAATAAGTGCAAATTGAATTCATATACCATCATGTGATCTGGAGTCAACTATAAACAAGATACACATATAGCCTGCAATAGCCAAGTACTTTTTACTTTTTAAAATCCTTTCGAGGAAGTAGCCAATATTGTGTTAGTATACTAAACCAATAAAATAACCAATATGCCATTACAAGTAGGAGGGAGGGAAACCCTGTAATTCCTTTAAAAATAGTATTACATATCTCATTCGGAATTGAAACAAATGAACATCCCATGTGGTGTTTTACTTCCAACGATATATTTTTCCATCACAAAACAGGTTACCCTTAATCAACGGTACCGAAACCGTGACTTAATCTCCATTTTTTTGTTTTGGATACCCGGAGTTGGAGGTGTCAAGGACACTCACAACAAGAATGATAAAATCACGAAATGTGAAACCCAGAATTAATCGCCATTTTGGAGTTTTGGATATCAGGAGTTGGAGGCATCAAGGACACTCACAATAGGAATGATAAAGTCGTCAAATGTTGAAAGGGACTATTGTGAGTCTCGAAAACCCGAAAGGAAAAACTTCGAAATCCCGTCAACCGTCCATCTCAGTGGGTTATGTGAACCTTACGATCACTTCGGAGATTTTGTCATCATGAATTTTTATAATGTTAGATTCATCACGACTCGAAGGGAAAAACACCAAAAAATACCGCCAATCGTTGGATTAATAAAAGAAGGGATACAATTATAGAGTTTTGTGAACCATTGATCTAGCCCCATTTCGGGGATTGCAACTTGCCAAAATTTTGAAGTGTGAAAGGAATTTTGATTAGGCTCGTGGTCACAGCCAGTGGTCATATAGAATAAGCGCGAGACCCAGTACTTGAAATCCAATGGCATAGGCGAATTTGAATATGATCAGAGGATTATGAAATATTTGTACTTTGAGTTTAACCGGGAGGCCTCAAAAAGTAATTATAATTACACGAATTGAAATAAACATTGAAATGAGGAGTAAACACTTATCATCGATCAGAAAACTTTAATTTGAATGGTAATGACAGTCGACGATAGTAAGGACTCTTGCAAACTTTCAGACTCAAGATTTATAACATAAATCTTACTTGCTTAAATCTCCAACTATTCAAGGATATTTATACAAACAAATTTTTTTTTTAGATAATGTTTTAGGTATATTACATATGGTATCAAAGCATAAGCTACAAAATTGGGCCTGAACAGGGCTGCCACATTAGCTGCATAGTATTTATTCTGACTTATGTAAAACTAATAAATCTTATGGTTACAAATAGAAAGCCCTTTCTGTTTTTGTAAATTATGGTAGCTCAGGAGGGTGCAAAAATCAGGATGGAAGGAAATCCATAGCAAGGACCTCCTGGCGATCCTAGACAGAATAGTGATGGAATCTCACCCACAGAGGTGTTGGAAACAATGAGGAATCTTATTGTTGAACTGCAGGTTTTCAAGGCTGACAATGAAAAATTGAAGAAAGCACGGCATGAACAACAAAAGATAAATGAAGTCCTATTGTGTAGTATAGTAACCAAGAAAATACCAAAAGACTATAACCATGACGAAGAAGTCAACAAAAGGGCCTCCAAGAATTTTGGACTGGAAATAGAAAAAGGAGACAGTTCGTCTAAAGGGCACCTTCAGCTGAAGAAAAAATTATACCAGACAGAAGAAGAAAACAAGTAGACCACCTTGAAGGAGAATTTAAAAATTGTTGTTGTTTTAGCACACCATTTCGATGCCATTTTCCCAAAGAGTTCAAATTGATCCTTAATGGGAGGGTTCTCAAAGATAGGCACTGTAAATTTGGTACTATTGATTTCATTCATTGTATAGTATAATATTATCATTATTAAAGGTTTGTACCTTTTTTTATTGTGTATATTCAATATGCTTTCACATGTCCAGTTCAAAAAATTTTTATAGGAACTTAAAAAGATTTCATCCATAACAATTTCTGAATCAATATTTCCTTATTATTATGAAACATAGTTGAATAATGTAAAAATATCTTGAATATGGATGTTCATGTGTCCCTCCTCCATGACTAGGGTTTCAACCCTAGTCATTGGGAACTATCCTCGAAAGTTGTCTCTGCTCAGCCATCCATGGATTAGAGCTCCCCTCGACCTAGTTTCCCTAGTTGGGGTTTGGATTCTTATTTACCAAACCAATTTTCCATGTCTCTTATCGCACATAACTCAGATCCACTACAATTAGTAA
>SNQJ01S0047005.1:15667-27832 GCA_010110895.2 Picea sitchensis | reverse complement strand
TTTAGGTATATTACATATGGTATCAGAGAAAAAGTTACAACACAGGGCCTAAATAGGGCCACATTAGTTGCTTAGAATTTATTCTGATTTATGTAAAACTAAATAAATTTTATGGTTACAAACAGAAAGCCTTTTATGGTGCATAAATCAGGATGGAAGGAAATCTGCAGCAAGGACCTCCTAGAGAACCAAGACAGAATAGTGATGGAAGATCACCCATGGAGGTGTTGGAAACAATGAGGAATCTTATTGTTGAACTGCAGGTTTTCAAGGCCGACAATGAAAAATTGAAGAAAGAACAGCAGGAACAATAAGAGATAAATAAAGTCCTATTGCGTAGTATAGTAACCAAGAAAAGCCCAAAAGACGATAACCATGAGGAAGAAGTTAGCAAAAGGGCCTCAAAGAATTCTTGACCGAAAATAGAAAAAGGAGACAGTTCATCTGAAGGGACACCTTCAGATGAAGACAAAACTATACCAGACAAAAAAAGAAAACAAGTAGACCACCTTGAAGGAGAATTTAAAAAGATTAAACCATCTACCTTTGATGGAGAATCTAGGACAGGAGAAGAAGCTAAGGCATGGTTGTTGGACATCAAAAAATACTTCCAGATCTACAACTATTCCANACAAGTAGACCACCTTGAAGGAGAATTTAAAAAGATTAAACCATCTACCTTTGATGGAGAATCTAGGACAGGAGAAGAAGCTAAGGCATGGTTGTTGGACATCAAAAAATACTTCCAGATCTACAACTATTCCAGCAACATGAAGGTCAGAATGGCCATCTAAAATCTAAAGGGGAAGGCCAACATTTGGTGGTAGGACCTAAAATTGGCCAAGGGCCTAAAAGATAAATAGATGGAATGGTCCGACTTTAAGAAGTATTTTAAGAAACAATATCTTTTTGCAAGCTATTATTAAAGGAAGATGAAAGAATTTTATGAGTTACGACTCAGACAGATGACGATGGAGGACATTATAAATAAATTTCGGGAACTACTAAGGTTTGTACCGTACATCTGGGAGGATAAGGTAAAAACTCAGCGAAAGCATAGGCCTACCAGGACAGAATTGAGTTTGAGAACCCCAAATACTTGAGTGAGGTATTCAAGAAAGCACAAATGTGCTATGACCAGTATAAACAGCTGGTAGAGTTTCCCAAGACCTGGAAGGATAAAAGGAAAGATCGAATGATTCAACGAAAGAAGGGATACCAGCCAACTCCTTATTGGAATATAGCAAAAAGATTTCCAAGGAATGATTTTCACTCCAATCATCTGAATACGCAAGGTAGTGGTAAACCAGTAGACCTAGGAATGAAGAAGGTTAGGGACAAGTCCCGTGAGCCATTAAAGTGTTGAGAGTGTGGAGAGCCTCATCAAAGGAGGAATTGTCCTCATTTAACTTCAAAAAAAGAATTGTTGTTCATAATCTGCGGGAAGCCTCGACAGTGACAGACGTGGGAAGAAGCCTGCATTGGATAAATGCAGCCATAGATGGTCGACAAGCTGACCTCCAATCCTCGGTGGTAGAAATCGAAGGTAAAATCAATGACACTCGAATTTTTGTTTTAATTNAGGTGGTAGAAATCGAAGGTAAAATCAATGACACTCGAATTTTTGTTTTAATTGACCCTAGAGCTACATTAAGTTATATTACTCTTAATATAGTAGAGTCAAATAAACTAAAAAAGCTAAAGCACGCAAAATCATGGCTGGTACAATTGGCAACAGGTACTAAAAGGAAAGTAGTTGACTTTCTTTCTGATTTTGAGTTCAAATTAGGTGGTCAAAAGATAAGGACCAATCTGAACATCTTACCACTAGGATATTATGATATGATTATCGAGATGGATTGGTTGGAACAACACAAAGCAGTACTAGACTGCTAAACAAAGATACTTAGATATAAAGATGATTTTGGCACTGCTATAACAGCCCAAGGCATACCAAAACCCCTATCAGTCAGACAAGTTTCAGCGATGCAACTCAATAAATGTATTAAAAAGGGATGTCAATTTTATGCCATCCCTGTGACGAGTCTATTATAAAAAGAAGATAGACCAAAGTTAGAAGAATTTATTGTCCTATGTGAATTCAGAGACATGTTTCTGGATGAGATACTAGAATTACCTCCTAGAAGGGAAATAGAATTCTCCATAGACCTACTACCTGGTTCAGCCCCTATCTCAAAAGCACCTTACCGAATGAGTCTACTAGAACTGACAAAATTAAAAATCCAATCACTGGAATTTTTGGACAAAGCGTATATCAGACCGAATGTTTCGCCATGGGGAGCACCAGTCCTCTTTGGGATAAAGAAAGATGACACTCTAAGACTATGTATCGATTATGGACAACTAAACAAAATGACCATTAAGAACAGATACCCCTTACCTAGGATAAATGATCTATTCGATCAAGTTGGTGGGGCCAAGATCTTTTCAAAACTGGATTCACGATCTGGTTATCATCAAGTTAGGGTAAAGGACGATGACATAAGAAAAACAACTTTTCCAACAAGATATGGACACTACGAGTTTGTAGTCATACCTTTCGGACTCACTAACGCACCAACCACATTTATGTTCTTGATGAACATCATTTTCAGTCAGTACTTAGACAAGTTCGTAGTAGTATTTATCGACGATATTCTGGTCTATTCTAAAATGGTGCAGGAACATGATGAACACTTAAGAACAGTTCTACAAACATTAAGGAAACACAAAATATACGCAAAATTTGACAAATGTGACTTTTATATAAAAGAAATATAATATTTAGGAATGGTCAGTACCTAAGGATGTGGTAGATATCCAGTCATTCATGGGAATCACCGGATATTATTGCAGATTTATAGAAGGTTTTTCCAAGATAGCCTACCCTATCACGTCACTACAAAAGAAAGGAACCAAGTTTAACTGGTAGCAAAAATGTCAAGATAGCTTTAACAAGACGAAATCATTATTGACATCGACACCCATTTTGAATGTAGCAGACCCAGATAAAAACTTCACAGTTTGTGTTGATGCAGATAAAGAGGGATTAGGTGGTGTCCTAACTCAGAAAGGGCACGTGATTTGTTATGAGTCTCGAAAATTAAGAGAACACGAGAGAAATTGTGTCACTCATGAGTTAGGATTGGCAACAATAATACATGCCTTAAAAATGTGGCGACACTATATAATGGGCAGAATTTTTTTACTATTGACGGATAATAGCGGGGTGAAATATATGTTTAACCAACCAGATCTTAATGCAAGACAAGCAAGGTGGCTAGCCTTCTTGAGAGAATTTGACTTCGAGGCCAGACATATCAAGGGTAAGTAAAATAAAGTAGCATACGCTTTAATAAGAAGAGCCCATGGGTTATTTGAGATAAACATCAGCAGGGGAAAAAGTGATCTGGAACAAAGAATAAGGATGACAGGTACTAACGATGGAAATTACGCTAAGATAATGAGATAATTACAAAACAGGACAGCCAACTCTGACAATCCAGATCTAAGCATCGACAAGAAAGGACTATTACGACTTAAAAATAGACTTTACATACAAGATTTAGCATAATTGAAATCAACAATTTTAGACGAGGTGCATAAGAAACCATATTTTTGCCATCAGGTTACGAGAAAACAATAACAACAATTAGAAAACTAATTTTCTGGCCTAGTATGAAGGGTAAAACAACAGAATACTTGGCTAGGTGCCAAGATTTTCAGTAGGTTAAGGCCGAACACTAGCATCCAGCCGGCCTATTACAGCCATTACCAGTACCAGAATGGAAATGGGAGACTATATCACTGGACTTTATAAAAGGTTTGCCTAAAACTCAGAAACATAATGATTCTATCATGGTTGTAATTGATAAAATCAGTAAGTCTGCACACTTTATTCCTATAAAGTCTGCTTTTAAAGCTATAAACATTGTTGAAATATCCATGAAAGAAATTTTTAGACTGCATGGTATTCCTAAAATGGTGATTTCAGATAGAGATGTAAAATTTACATCCGCTTTTTTGAATGAATTATTTGCAGGGCTAAACACTAACTTGAATTTCAGTACAAGCTATCATCCACAAATGGATGAACAGACTGAAAGGTTAAACCAAATCACTGAGGATATGCTTCGCATGTATGTAAGAACAAAAATAGGCAAGTGGGAAGACTACCTACACTTGGTAGAATTTGCATATAATAGTGGGTACCAAACTTCGGCTAAGTTGAGCCCTTTCGAAATACTGTATGGAAGAAAGTGTACGACTCCAATTAGCTAGCATAACCTGGCTGACAGACTCATGATTGGACCAGAGATACTCTAAGAAATGGATAACATGGTAAGAAAGGTACAACATAACTTGAAAGAAGCACAGGATAGACATAAGAGTTATGCAGACTAGAAAAGGAGACACTTGGAATTTCAAGTGGGAGACCATGTTTACTTGAAGGTCAAATCCCGAAGGAGCTTGCTGAAGTTAGGGAACTGTGCCAAGATGGCACCCAGGTTTTGTGGGCCCTTTGAGATACTAGCTCGAATTAGACCCGTAGCATATCAACTTGCACTTCCAGCTATTCTAAGAATTCATAATGTATTTCATGTTTTTTTGTTGAAAAGGTATATTCATGACCCTACTCATAGGATTGATTGGAAATTGGTGCAGGTGGAACCCAAAGGCGAGTTTCAGGTGTAATCCCTACACATTCTTGACCAGAGAGAGATAACACTTCGGAACCGAGCTGTCGCTCAAGTAAAGGTGCAATGGAAACACTTTAGTCTTGAGGGGGCCATTGTGAGTTGGAGGGAGATTTGCAGAAATCTCATCCAAACCTATTCCAAGAAGGGAATGAACACTGAGGACAGTGTTTTATTGAATTGGGAAAGGATGTGATATCCCCAGAAAGAGAATATTTTTGAAATTTAAATTCATTGGAAATTTATTTCCATTTTTAGTAAATTCGAATTTGGAATTTTTTTTCTATTGGTGGCGATTTCAAATTTCGAATTTCATAATTGTAATTAATTATTATGACTATTGGGAAGAGATCTATTTTTACCCAACTAACTATTTGAATATGAAACTTGTATGGAAACAGAATATTTTATATTGATTGCAGGAGGACAAATGGAACAACCATGTTAAAATCAGCTGACTATGACTCCATGAGTGGGGAACATGTTGGAACTACATCTAGGCTGATTGTTACAAGTGGAAAATCAGATATTTGGCCATTAACAACCCTTGAAAATTACGGATTTAGAAAGCTGTGAAAATCTCCAAGGGAGGGAAAAGACCTGGGAAAAATTAATACATAGCATATTCAAGGAGGCAAGACGCTACCAGGTATGCAGGAAAAAAGAGGATGGATTTTTGTTTTCCTTGCTGTTATGAACACTGAGTGAGTGTGAGGCAAGAGGAATCCACTAGAGTTGAAGGACATTTCTAAAGAGGATATTTCAAGCTCGCCCTCATGGATTCATGGTCAGGCTAGGGGGTGAATCGGGAAAGTGATTTGGCTTCCCTATTCTACGGTTGGGAGGAACATGGTTGTTCCCTTTGTCTTCCCGCGAATTAGTTTAGATATGTTAAATTTTCTCCTTCTTTATTCTGAATGATTTTATATCCGATGTGATGTGTTTGTTAAATCGGAACTTAAATGATTTCCATTCTTTGTTCTGAATGATTTTATATCTGATGCAATGTGTTTGTTAAATCAAAGCTAAAATGAGTTCCATTTTCTGTCTGAATGATTTTATATCTGATGCAATCATGTGTTAAATCAGAATTGAAATAATTTCCATTCTCAGGTGGATGATACAATCACTGATGTAATGCATATTCTAAGTATGATAGAAAATAATGCGTAGGAAAGGATTATGCATGGTTAAATTCTGGAAGCAATCGCCTCTAAATTAAATTCACTTCTATTTTCCTTCTTTATGTGTTTTCTGAGTGAAATCAATGCTGAGATTGGGCATATTGGGAGTGGAGGTTATGTTGTAATTTCATTAATCTAACTGTATGAATAATGTCGGGAACAAAATTACTGAGTTTGTAAAACTCTGTTCATGTTTTCTTTTTCCGGCTTTTTGGAGTTTTTGGTTCAAGTTGCGTGGATTTCTTTTGTTTGTGAAAACTCCGAAATCCCGAAGTTCCGAACCGTGAAACCCCGAAGTGTTGGTCCCACTTTCCTTTCACATTTTTCTCAATTCGAGAGTTGTAGTGTGTTCGTGTTTGGTATTTGGAATCCCGAAGTTCTGAACCCTGAAACCCCGAAGTGTTGGTCCCACTTTCCTTTCTCATTTTCGCAATTTGGGAGTTGTAGTGTGTTGGTGTTTGGTATTTGGAATATCGAAGTTCCGAACCTTGAAACCTTGAAGTGTTGGTCCCACTTTCCTTTTGCATTTTCACAATTCGAGAGTTGTTGTGTTCGGCATTTGTAATCACCAAAACCCGATTGACCTTTGTTTTTCACAAAACTGTAGGAACATAGTAGAAATTATTTTTTATAGGAACAACTCTAATACTGTAATGAAGGAACTGGTAGAAAATGATGGAGGATATTTATCCGGGATAGAAGTAGAAAAGAAATAACAGATCATATCACAAGTCACTGTGTACAGGGCGGGACAAGTATAGAAACTAGCTATTATGAAAGTATTAAATAGATTTTATAATTGAGAAATCAGATAGGTTTAATTTGAAGTCGAAATTATGGGATACACTGCATGCTTGAAGAAGACCAATCTGTATAGATATAGGTCTATTTCTGTGACTGAAGTATTAAATAGATCTAAATTTGACCAATCGGAGTTGAGTAAATTTGTGCCTTGTTTTAATTAAAGAGCGGTCTACCCTTTCCACAGTCAAAGTCGTTTGTATTGTAAACATATGGAAATGGGTTATTTGTAGGGTCTAACGTGTAATGATTTGGCCATAAAGTTCCAGAGTCATTTGTGTTGTTAAGACTGTGGTAATGGTTATAGGTACAGACAGATCAGAAAGTAATTATAATTACAGGAATTGAAATAAACATTGAAATGAGGAGTAAAACCTTATCGTCGATCAGAAAATTTTAATTTGAATGGTAATGACAGTCGACGACAGTAAGGGATATTGCAAAGTTTCAGACTCAAGTTTTATAACATAAATCTTACTTGCTTGAATCTCAAACTATTCAAGGATATTTTACAAACAATTTAAAAAATAAATAAAATTTAGACAGTTTTTGAGGTATATTATAGTGTCCTAACTCAGGAAGGGCACGTGATTTGTTACGAGTCCCGAAAATTAAAATAACAAGAGTGAAATTATGTCACTCATGACTTAGAATTGGCACCAGTAATACATGCCTTTAAAATGTGGCTACACTATATAAAGGGCAGAAGATTCCTACTATTACTGCAAGACAAGCAAGGTGGCTAGCCTTCTTGAGAGAATTCGACTTCGAGGTCAGACATATCAAGGGTAAGGAAAATAAAGTAGAAGATTCTTTAAGCAGAAGAGTCCATGGGTTATTTGAGATAAACATCAGCAGGGCAGATAGTGATCTGGAACAAACAATAAGGATGACAGGTATTAACGATGAAAATTACAGTAAGATAATGACATAATTACAAAGCAGTACCGCCAACTCTGACAAACTAGATCTAAGCATCGACAAGAAAGGACTATTACGACTTAAAAACAGACTTTACATACCAGATTCAATAGAATTGAAATCAACAATTTTGGACGAAGTGCATAAGAAATCGTATTTTGGCCATCCAGGTTACCAGAAAACAATAACAACACTTAGAAAACTATTTTTCTGGCCTAGTATGAAGGGTGAAACAACAGAATACTTGGCTAGGTGCCAAGATTGTCAGCAGGTTAAGGCCGAGCACCAGCATCCAGCCAGCCTATTACAACCATTACCAGTACCATAATGGAAATAGGAGACTATATCACTATAGTTTATAACAAGTTTGCCTAAAACTCAGAAACATAATGATTCTATCATGGTCGTAATCGATAAACTCAGTAAGTTTGCACACTTTGTTTATGCAAAGTCTACTTTTAAAGCTATAAACATTGCTGAAATATTCATGAAAGACATTTTTAGACTGCATGGTATTCCTAAAATGGTGATTTCAGATAGAGACGTAAAATTTACATCCACTTTTTGGAAGGAATTATTTGCAGGGCTAACCACTAACTTGAATTTCAGTACAAGCTATCATCCAAAAATGGATGGACAGACCGAAAGGACAAACCAAATCATATAGGATATGCTTCACATGTATGTAAGAACAAAACCAAGCAAGTGGGAAGACTACCTACACTTGGTAAAATTTTCATATAACAATGGGTACCAAACTTCGGCTAAGTTGAGCCCTTTCGAAATACTGTATGGAAGAAATTGTATGACTCCAATTAGCTAGGATAACCTAGCTGAAAGACTCATGATTGGACCAGAGATGCTCCAAGAAATGGAGAACATGGTAAGAAAGGTACAACAGAACTTTAAAGAAGCACTGGACAGACAGAAGAGCTATGCAGATCAGAAAAGAAGACACTTGGAATTTCAAGTAGGAGACCATGTTTATTTGAAGCTCAAAGCCTGAAAGAGCTCGTTGAAGTTAGGGAATTGTGCCAAGATGGCACCCAGGTTTTGTGGGCCCTTCGAGATACTATCTCAAATTGGACATGTAGCATATCAACTTGCACTTCCAACTAATCTAAGAATTCATAATGTATTTCATGTTTCGTTGCTGAAAAAGTATATTCATGACCCTACTCATGGGATTGATTGGAACCTGGTGGAGGTGGAACCCAAAGGCGAGTTCTAGGTGGAACCCCTATGCACTCTGGACCAGAGAGAAATAACACTTTGGAACAGAGCCATCACTCAGGCAAAGGTGGAATGGAAGCACTTTAGCCCTAAGGAGGCCACTTGGGAGTTGGAGTGAGATTTGCGGAAATCTCATCCAATATTGTTCTAGGAAAGGAAGGAACACTGAGGACATTCTTTTACTGAAGGGGGAAAGGATGTGACATCCCCCAAAATAAAATACTTTTGAAATTTAAAATTGTTGGAAATTTATTCTGTTTTTAGTAAATTTGAATTTGGAAAATTTTTGCCATTTATAGAAATTCCAAATTTCGAATTTGGTAATTGTAATTAATTATTTTGACTGTTGGGTAGAGACCTGATTTGACCCAACTAACTATTTGACTATGACACTTGTATGTAAACTCAATATTTTATATTGATTGCAGGAGGAAAAATGGAACAACCATGTTAAATTTAGCTGACCATGACTCCATGAGTGGGGAACATGTTGGAACTATCACTGGGATGATTATTACAAGTGGAAAATCAGTGATTTGGCCATTGGCAGCTCCTGAAAATCAGGGATTTAGAAAGATGCAAAAATTCCCAAGGGAGGGAAAAAGACCTGGGCAAAATTGAGAAATCGCATATGCGAGGAGGCATGACGCTGCCAAGTATGCTGGGAAATGAGACTTTTTATTTAATTGTTGTTATGAAGACTGCTTAAGTGTGAGGCAAAGGAAAACTGTAGGATCTGTAGGACAATGTTGAAGAGAATATTTTCCAGGTTCTCCTTCATGGATTCATGGTCAGGCTAGGGGGTGAATCGGACAAGTAGTTTGGCTACCCTATTCTACGGTTGGGAGGAATGTGGTTGTTCCCTTTGTTTTTCTGCAAGATGGTTTAGATATGTAAAACTTTCCTTACTCTGTCCTTGTATGTTTTGTGTGTAACTGATATTATGCATCTACTTGTTCTAAATCGAAATAATTCTTTCAATGGATGATATATATCGTGGTATTAAATTTACAATCACAGTCTAAATTCCGGAGTGGTCCCTCCCGAAAATATGGAATACTAAGCAAATTTATTTAAATACGATTTGAGTTTAAGAGAGCAGATCCATCTACAGGATAGGCTTAATCTAAATTCGAAATGCTAGGATACTATGTATTGCTTAAAGAACACCAATCTGTATAGATATAGGTTTATTTTTGTGATTGGAGTATTAAACAAATCTAAATTTGAGAAATCGGATAGGTTTAATTTGAAGTCGAAATGCTAGGATACTCTGTATTGCTTAAAGAAGACCAATCTGTATAGATATAGGTTTATTTTTGTGACTGAATTACTAAACAAATCTAAATTTGAGCAATCATATAGGTTTAATTTGACGTCGAAATGCTAGGATACTCTGATTGCTTGAAGAAGACCAATCTGCATAGATATGGGTTTATTTCTGTGACTGAAGTATTAAATAGATCTAAATTTGAGAAATCGGAGTTGAGTAAATTTGTGCCGAAAGGAAACATTTAAATGTATCGCTAATTCCAAACAATCATGCATCTTAAAAGAGACTTCCTGTCTTTTACATTTAAGAATTGAAGAGAAATACGAAATAGCAAGAACCTTATGGATCACCTGGGCACTCATATATTATACACATATATACATATTGGAAAATAAAACGCAAACTGGAAGTAATCTATCTACATCAGAAAGTTAAGGAAATTTGGAAAACCCCTTTTGTTCATCAGATGCTAAAAAAATCATGGGAATTGACGCCTATCAAAAGATTTAATGCTTCCCTTGTTTTATTTAAAGAGCAGTCTACCCTTTCCACAGTCAAAGTCTGTAACGAATTTAGAAATTTGCAAAAACCTTAAGGAGATCCGAAACATTTTCTTTCTCAGGAGTATTAGATTCTTTCGGGTAGTACCATCTCACAGTCAAGGGAATAGACATTAAAACAAATGCGAAATACTAGAGCATGTCAAAGACTCCATTTCAAATAAAATGGCATAGGTGAATTTGAATATGATCAGAGGATTATGAAATATTCGTACTCTGAGTTTAACCGGGAGGCCTCAGAAAGTAATTATAATTACAGGAATTGAAATAAACATTGAAATGAGGAGTAAACACTTATCATCGATCAACAAACTTTAAGTTGAATGTTAATGACAGTTGATGATAGTAAGGACTCTTGCAAACTTTCAGACTCAAGCTTTATAACATAAAGCTTACTTGCTTGAATCTCGAACTATTCAAGGATATGTATACAAACAATTTATTTTTTTTAGACAATTTTTGAGGTATATTACATATGGTATCAGAGCAAAAGATACAACATTGGGCCTGAACAGGGCCACATTAGCTTCTTAGTATTTATTCTGACTTATGTAAAACTAATAAATCTTATGGTTACAAATAGAAAGCCCTTTCTATTTTTGTAAATTATGGTAGCTCAGGAGGGTGCAAAAATCAGGATGGAAGGAAAACCGCAGCAAGGACCTCCTGGAGATCCAAGACATAACAGTGATGGAATCTCACCCATAGAGGTGTTGGAAACAATGAGGAATCTTATTGTTGAACTGCAAGTTTTCAAGGCTGACAATGAAAAATTGAAGAAAACACAACAGGAACAACAAGAGATAAATGAAGTCATATTGCGTAGTATAGTAACCAAGAAAATTCCAAAAGACGATAACCATGACGAAGAAGTCAGCAAAAGGGCCTCCAAGAATTCTGTACCGAAAACAAAAAAAGGAGACAGTTCGTCTAAAGGGACACCTTCAACTGAAGAAAAAACTATACCAGACAGAAGAAGAAAACAAGTAGACCACCTTGAAGGAGAATTTAAAAATTGTTGTTGTTTTAGCACACTATTTCGATGCCATTTTCCCAAAGAGTTCAAATTGATCCTTAATGGGAGGGTTCTCAAAGATATGCACTGTAAATTTGGTACTATTGATTTCATTCATTGTATAGTACAATCTTATCATTATTAAAGGTTTGCACCTTTTTTTATTGTGTATATTCAATATGCTTTCACATGTCCAGTTCAAAAAAAAATTATAGGAACTTAAAAAGATTTCATCCATAGCAATTTATTAATCAATATTTCCTTATTATTATGAAACATAGTTGAATAATGTAAAAATATCTTGAATATGGATGTTCATGTGTCCCTCCTCCATGACTAGGGTTTCAACCCTAGTCGTTGGGGACTATCCTCGAAAGTTGTCTCTGCTTAGCCGTCCATGGATTAGAGCTCCCCTCGACCTAGTTTCCCTAGTTGGGGTTTGGATTCTTATTTACCAAACCAATTTTCCATGTCTCTTATC
>SNQJ01S0047005.1:0-15657 GCA_010110895.2 Picea sitchensis | reverse complement strand
TACAAAGACAACCTGAACATTCTCAGGATAACTCAACTTCCAGCAGAGAATCATTCTCTGAGCTACAAAATCAGAGAACTCGAAGTTTGAGAGAAATCCATCAGCAACTAGATGACTTTGAACAACATAACCTTTTTGCTTTAATGTCATGTCAATCTACATCCTTTAAGGAAGTAGCTAAGGAGCCACATTGGGTTCAAGCCATGAACCCAGAAATTGACTCCATTGAGAAGAACAAGACATGGGATCTTGTTGATTTGCCAACTCACAAGAAGAGTATTGGTGTCAAGTGGGTTTACAAAACTAAACTCAAGACTTGTTGCCAAAGGATTCTCACAACAACTAGGTATTGATTATGGTGAAAAATTTTCTCCAGTAGCAAGATTAGACACTGTAAGGACTCTATTGACCATAGCAGCACAACACAAATGGCAAGTATACCATATGGATGTCAAGTCAGCATTCGTGAATGGTTTTTTAGAAGAAGAAGTTTATGTCGATCAACCACCTGGATTTGAAGTCCAAGAGCACCCAACCAAAATATATCGGTTGAATAAAGCCTTGTATGGCTTAAAGCAAGCTCCAAGAGCTTGGTACAACAGAATTGACACTTATCTGATCAAAAGTGGTTTCAACAGAAGCCAAAATGAGCCAACTCTTTACACGAAAACAGATCAGCATGGTAAAATTTTGATTGTATGCTTATATGTTGATGACATGATCTATATTGGAAATCTTGAGTTAACAGATTTTAAACATGCCATGCAATCTGAGTTTGAGATGACAGATCTTGGCATAATGAAATATTTTTTAGGGATTGAGGTTCATCAATCAGCCAAAGGCACTCTTGTCTGTCAGGAAAAGTATGCAGTAGACATCCTTAAAAGATTTCGCATGGAAGGATGCAATCCAGCAGACACCCCCATACCAGTAGGCACAAAATTGTGCAAGAATGATGAAGGTCCTATAATGGACTCTACCCTGTAAAAAATTTTAGTAGGCAGTTTGTTGTATCTTACAACAACTAGGCCTGACATTATGTATGCAGCCAGCCTTGTTTCCAGATTCATGGAATCCCCCAAAGATTCTTATTGGAAAATGGCAGAACGAATTTTGAGATATGTAGCAGGAACTCTCAATTTCGGCTTATGGTACACTCAATCTGATAGTAATCAACTTTCTGGTTACACAGACAGTGATTTTGAAGGCAGCCTAGATGACAGGAAAAGAACATCTAGACATGTTTTTCAACTAGGCACAAACCTAATCTCATGGGCATTGAAGAAGCAACCAATTGTTTCAATATCTTCTACAGAGGCAGAGTATTTTACTGCTACCTCATATTCTTGTCAAGCTGTGTGGCTGAGAAGAATATTGAAAGATGTGTCACATACAGAAAATGATCCAACTCCTATATTCTGTGACAATACTTCAGCAATTGCTTTATCCAAAAATCATGTGTTTCACAAGAAAAGCAAACACATTGACACTCATTTTCATTTCATATGCGAGCTAGTCAATAATGGTGATATTGCACTACAATTCTGTGGTTCTCGAGATCATCTTGCTGATATCTTTACAAAGCCACTAGGAAAATTTGTTTTTGATTTTCAGAGACAACACTTAGGCATAATCAGTGCTGATGTTTGTAACTATTGAGTTTAAGAGGAAGTGTTAAATATAATGTAACCTCAACAGTCTGACAGTACACTGCCAGCTGTCCTGGCCAGCTGTACTTTCTATTCTTGATTTGCTTGAGCCTATTTAGCTCAGCTATTTCCCTTTGCATTGTACCTCTTCAGATATCTTCAGACTTACTTCTCATTGTACTCTTCTTCATACATTCCAATATACTTTTTTCTTTCTCTCTGCATTTCTTGCTTCAGAATTTATCAATTCTCATGTGTGAATAGCCGAACATTACTGTTCCCAGAGTGGACATCCTGGCTGTATGGTCAAAAGCTTCATATTTGAAAGAAAACAGTGAAGACAGAAGATTTGTGAATTATAACATAATATCTGGGACATCAATGGCTTGTCCTCACGTATCAGGAGCTGCCGCATACGTCAAATCCTTCCACCCCAATTGGTCTCCCTCTGCGATCAAGTTGGCCCTCATGAAAATAGGTATTCTATTGCTTAGATTCATGCATGCTCTCAAGGCAGGCTTACATTCTAATCAAATTCCATTGATGAAATACGGCGCAACTTCTCCCCTGGATCTGAACTATGCTGGCAACGAAGACAAAGAAGTGGCATACGGTTCTGGTCATACAAATCCAGTGAAATCCATCGATCTGGGGCTTGTATACGACACCAACGTTAATTATTCATCCATGATGGTTGTTGTGAAGGGTGGAGAGCGTATTTCCACCAAATTTCCAAGAACATTAACCAACGTTGGACCTACCCATTCCACATACAGAGCCCTAGTGGAGGCACCTTTCGGAGTAAGGATAATGGTCCAACCAAGCATTCTTTCATTCACCTCTGCAAATCAGAGTCTAGCTTTCAGTGTGAACGTTCAAGGGATCAATGCACGCATACTGAAGAACGCAGTGATATCCGGGTCCCTAACTTGGAGATATAGTAATTAGAGTGTGAGAAGCCCAATCATTCTCTGCAACATTATACTTGCACAGTAGCGGCTCCACGGCATGAACGTACTCATTATCATACTCCAAATAGTTGCTTCAGTTTATAGCGCCATTGATTCCATCCCCATATTATTCCATTATTATTTATTCGCAATTTAGTGCTATTTTCTCTAAAACATAATTTTCCAGTTCAGTATGACGAGATTGTGAAACGTTTTCTTATTGATAAATCCAAATCTTCATTGGTCATATATTTATGAGAAATCGTTGAAAGTTTCTAGAATGTAAATCTTCCATCTCTATAACCCTTTGGTATGTCAGTTGAGATATATCCAAAAATATAAGGATATCTATATAGGTTCATTGATTCAACTGACCCATCCATCCAAAATTCTCTACTCAATAAAATGGTTAGCATTTATTAGGTTTGTGATACCCAGTATCAAATTGGGCACGGGAACTTGCTCTAGTTTTGGGTTTTGCGATATGGAATTTTCAATCTCAACTTTAAAGCCTGCGACCCTCTGAAGTGTAGAATTCGGTAATGGGGATGTAGAATTCGGTAATGGGGATGGATGAGTAGGAAACCTTATGTTTTTTTGGGGGTAATGTGGACTAATAATCTTGTAATTACAATAGAGAAATACGACTCAAAAGATAGAACTTACCAATTTAACAATATATTGCCCCAAAACTACCAACAATCCAATTTTAAGACGATTTGATTAGTGTTTTGATTTGGGAAAGGAGACTTTTGATTTACTTGTTGTTATGAACATTGCTTGAGTGTGAGGCAAGGGAAAACTTCTGGAGCTATAGGACATTGTTGAAGAGAAGATTTTCCAAGTTCGCCCCCATGGATTCATGGTTAGGCTAGGGGGTGAATCGGGCAAGTAGTTTGGTTGCTCTGTTCTACGGTTGGGAGGAACGTGGTTGTTCCCTTTGTTTTTCTGTGAGATGGTTCAGATATGTAAACCTTTCCTTACTCTATCATTGGATGTTTTATGTGTAACTGATATTATGCATCTACTTGTTGTAAATCAAAATAATTCTTTCAATGGATGATATCTATCGTGGTATTAAATTTACAATCACAGTCTAAATTCTGGAGTGGTCCCTCCCGAAAATCTGGAATACTAGGCAAATTTATTAAAATACAATTCGAGTTTAAGAGAGCAGATCCATCTATAAGATAGGCCTGATCTGAAGTCAAAATTCTAGGATACTCTGTATTGCTTAAAGAAGACCAATCTGTATAGATATTGGTTTATTTTTGTGATTGAAGTATTAAAGTATTAGATTCTTTCGGGTAGTACTATCTCACAGTCAAGGGAATGGACATTAAAATAAATGAAAAATACCAGAGCATGTGAAATACTCCATTTTAGAGTTTATTGGTTCAAGTTGCGTGGAGTTCTTTTGTTCTTGCAAACGCCGAAACCCGAAGTGGCCCCACAGCCTCATCAAATTTCATGATTTGGCAGTTATCATTGTATGGTGTTCATGCATCAAGCACTACCAAACGCCGAAACTCGATATTGGCTGGGCCCCATACCTTTTTCATGATTTTGCGATTTGGCGTTTGACGTTGTGCAGTGTTTTTTCATAGGGAGTTAGTAAACCCTGAAACCCGAAATTGTTGGGCCCACACCCTAATCGCTTTTCGCAACTCAACATTTCTTATTTCATCTTATTTGTGTGTCGTGTGTTCGTAAACCCCAAAATCCTGAACCCCAAAACCCCAAAGTGCTGGGTCCACACCTTTTTCTCATTTCAGGATTCGACAAACCGTGTGGTCTTTTGTTTTTTGTATTCGGCGTTTGTAATTGTCGAAACCCGATTGATCTTCGTTTCTTTTTTCACTAAGATATATATATGCATATTTAATGAATGAAATTGACCTTGCGAATACCAAGAATTATTATAGACCATCTACAGTAGTTACACATCTTTATATGAACCAGTGTTTAATGAAAAGTTATAAATTGAAATGTTGGAAAATTATTGGAGTGAATTAACACAGTTTAATTACCAGAACTAATCATGAGAGGCGCGAAGGCCCAAGGAAGAGGGGACATCCCGAAATTTAAAACATACCCCTGAGTAAATTCCTCACTGTGTAAGTAACAACACAATCACCTAAATGTTCAAAAGGAAAGTCTTTAACCCAAGTACAGTAAGTGAAAATTGAATTCATATACCATCATGCGATCTGGAGTCAACTATAAACAAGATACACATATAGCCGACAATAGCCTAGTACTTTTTCCTTTTCAAAATCCTTTCGAGGAAGTAGCCAATATGGTGCTAGTATATTAAACCAATAAAATAACCAGTATGCCATTACAAATATGCGAGAGGGAAACCCTGTAATTCCTTTAAGAATAGTGTTACATATCTCATTCAGAATTGAAACAAATGAACATCCCATGGAGTGTTTCACTTCCAAAGATAGATTTTTCCATCACAAAACGGGTTACTTTTAATCAACAGTATTGAAACCATGAATTAATCTCCATTTCGGAGTTTGGGATTCCAATATTTGGAGGTGTCAAGGACACTCACAACAAGAATGATTAAATCGCAAAATACAAAACCCCGACTTAATCGCCATTTCGTAGTTTTGGATATCGAGAGTTGGAGGCATCAAGGACACTCACGACAGGAATGATAAAGTCGTGAAAGGCTGAAAGGGACTAGTGTGAGTCTCGAAAACCCGAAATGCAAAACTCTGAAATACCATCAACCGTCCATCTCAGTGGGTTATGTGAACCTTCCAATCACTTCGGAGATTTTGTGATCATGAATTTTTATAATGTTGCAACCACGATGATTTGAAGGGAAAAACGCCGAAAAATACCGTCATCAGTTCAATTAAGAAAAGAAGGGATCAAATTATGGAGTTTTGTGAACCGTTGATCTGGCCCCATTTCGGGGATTGCGACTTGCTAAAATGTTGAAATGTCGAAGTGTGAAAGGCATTTTGATTAGGATCCTGGTCATAGCCAGTGGGCATATGGAATAAGAACGAGACCCAGTACCTGAAATCCAATGGCATAGGTGAATTTGAATATAATCGAAGGATTATGAAATATTCATACTCTGAGGTTAACCGGGAGGCCTTGGAAAGTAATTGTAATTACAAGAATTGAAATAAACATTGAAATGAGGAGTAAACACTTATCATCGATCACAAAAATTTAAGTTGAATGGTAATGACATTCGATGACAGTAAGGACTCTTGCAAACTTTTAGACTCAAGCTTTATAAGATAAAGCTAAATTGCTTGAATCTTGAACTATTCAAAGATATTTATACAAACACAATTTTTTTTTTAGACAATTTTTGAAGTATATTACATATGGTATCAGAGAAAAAGCTACAACATTGAGCCTGAACAAGGCCACATTAGCTTCTTAGTATTTATTCTGACTTATGTAAAACTAATAAATCTTATGGTTACAAACAGAAAGCCCTTTCTATTTTTGTAAATTATGGCATCTAAGGAGGGTGCATAAATCAGGATGGAAGGAAATCTGCAACAAGGAACTCCTAGAGATCCAAGATAGAACAATGATGGGAGCTCACTCACGGAGGTGTTGGAAATAATGAGGAATCTTATTGTTGAACTGCAGATTTTCAAGGCCGGCAATGAAAAATTGAAGAAAGCACATCAGGAACAACAAGAGATAAATGAAGTCATGTTGCGTAGTATAGTAACCAAGAAAATCCCAAAAGACGATAACCATGATGAAGAAGTCAACAAAAGGGCCTCCAAGAATTCTGGAAAGGAAACTGAAAAAGGAGACAGTTTGTCTGAAGGGACACCTTCAGCTGAAGACAAAACTATACCAGACAGAAAAAGAAAACAAGTAGACCACGTTGAAGGAGAATTTAAAAAGATTAAACCAGCTACCTTTGATGAAGAATCCAGGACAGGAAAAGAAGTTGAGGCATGGTTGTTGGATATAAAAAAATACTTCTAGATCTACAACTATTCCAACAACATGAAGGTCAGAATGGCCATATACAATCTGAAGGGGAAGGCAAGCATTTAGTGGCAGGACCTGAATTGGCCAAGGGCATAAAGGAGAAACAATTGGAATGGTCCGACTTTAAGAAGTATTTCAACAAACAATACCTTTCTTAAAGCTATTATGAAAGGAAGAAGAAAGAATTTTACGAGTTATGACTCAGACAAATGACGATGGAGGACCTTATAAATAAATTTCTGGAACTACTAAGGTTCATACCACACATCCGAGAGGATAAGGTAAAAATTCAGCGATTCTTAAGCTGTTTGCCATAGGCCTACCGAGACAGAGTTGATTTTGGCAACCCCAAATCCTTGAGTGAGGTATTCAGGAAAGCACGAATGTGCTATGACCAGTATAAACAGTGGGTAGAGTTTCCTAAGACCTGGAAGGATAAAAAGAAGGATCGAAAGAACCAACAGAAGAAGGGATACCAACCAACTCCTTATCAGAATATAGAAATAAGTTTTCCAAGGAAGGATTTTCACTCCAATCATCTGAATACGCAAGTTAGTGGTAAACTAGTAAACCTAGGAATGAAGAAGTTTGGGGACAACTCCCACGAGCCATTAAAGTGTTGGGAGTGTGGAGAGCCTCATCTAAAGAGGAATTGTCCATCTTTAACTTCAGCAAACAGAATTGTTGTTCATAATCTGTAGGAAGGCTCGACAGTGGGAGACGTGGGCAGAAGCTTGCATCAAATAAATGCATCCATAGATGGTCGACAAGCTGATCACCAGTCCTCGGTGGTAGAAATCAAACGTAAAATCAATGATACTCTAATTTTTGTTTTAATTGACCCTGAAGCTACATTAAGTTATATTACTCCTGATGTAGTAGAGTCGAATAAACTTAAGAAATTGAAGCATGCAAAATCATGGCTTGTACAACTAGCAACAGGCACTAAAAGGAATGTAGTTGACTTTATTTCTGATCTTGAGTTCATCTTAGATGGTCAAAAGATAAGGACCAATCTGAACATCCTACCACTAGGATCTTATGATATGATTATCAATATGGATTGGTTGGAACAATACAACGCAGTACTAGACTTTTATACAAAGATACTTAGCTATAAAAATAATTTTGGCACTGTTAGAACAACGCAAGGCATACCGAAACATTTATCAATCAGACAAGTTTCAATGATGCAAATCAAGAAAAGTATTAGAAACAAATGTCAAGTTTATGCCATCCAAGTGAAGAATCTATTAAAAAAAGAAGATAAGCCAAAGTTAGAAGACTATGTTGTCCTACGTGAATTCAGAGACATGTTTCTGGCTGAGATACCAGAATTACCTCCTAGAAGGTAAATAGACTTCTCCATAGACCTACTACCTGGTTTATCCCCTATCTGAAAATCACCTTATCGAATGAGTCTACCAGATCTGACAGAATTAAAAATCCAATTACAGGAATTGTTGGACTAAGAGTATATCAGATCGAGTGTTTCACCATGAGGGGCACCAGTCCTCTTTGTAAAAATGAAAGATGGTACTCTAAGACTATGTATCGATTTTAGACAACTGAAAAAAATGACCATTAAGAACAAATACCCCTTACCAAGGATAAATGATATGTTCTATCAAGCTGGTGGGGCCAAGATCTTTTCAAAATTGGATTTACGATCTATCATCAAGTTAGGATAAAGGACGAGGACATAAACAAAACATCTTTTCAAACAAGATATGGACACTACGACTTTGTATTCATACATTTTGGACTCACTAATGCAGCAGCGACATTTATGTGCTTGATGAACAACATTTTCAGTCAGTACTTAGACAAGTTCGTAGTAGTATTTATCGACGATATTCTGGTCTATTCTAAAATGAAGGAGGAACATGATGAACACTTAAGAATAGTTCTGCAAACATTAAGGAAACACAAACTATATGAAAAATTCGACAAATGTGACTTTTATAATAAAGAAATATAATATTTAGGACATGTCATTTCCTCAGAAGGTATTGTCGTAGACCTGGAAAAGATAAAAGACATTATGGAATGGCCAGTACGTAAGGATGTGGAAGATATCCGATCATTCATGGGAATCACTGGATATTATCGCATATTTATAGAAGGGTTTTCCAAGATAGCCTACCCTATCACATCACTACAAAATAAAGGAACCAAGTTTAATTGGTCGCAAAAGTGTCAAGACAACTTTAACAAGCTGAAAGAATTATTGACATTGACACCCATTTTGAAGGTAGTAGACCCAGATAAAGACTTCACAGTTTATTTTGATGCAAGTAAAGAGGAACTAGGTGGTGTCTATGATATCCCCAAAAATAAAATATTTTTGAAATTTAAATTCATTGGAAATTTATTTCCGTTTTTAGTAAATTCGAATTTGGAAAATTTTTGTCATTTATGGCAATTCCGAATTTCGAATTTGATAATTGTAATTAATTATTTTGACTGTTGGGAAGAGATTTGTTTTGACCCAACTAACTATTTGACTATGACACTTGTATGGAAACATAATATTTTATATTCATTGCAGGAGGACAAATGGAACAACCATGTTAAAATCAGCTGACCATGACTCCATGAGTGGGGAACATGTTGGAACTACCTCTGGGATGATTGTTACAAGTGGAAAATCAAAGATTTGGCCATTGATAGCCCCTGAAAATCAAGGATTTAGAAGGCTCCACAAATCCCGAAGGGAGGGAAAAGACCTGGGTAAAATTGATAAATAACATATGCGAGGAGGCAGGACACTGCCAAATATGAGAGAAAAAAGAGGATGGATTCTCTTTTTTCCTTGATGTTATGAACACTGAGTGAGTGTGAGGCAAGAGGAATCTGCTGGAATTGAAGGATATTTATGAAGATGAGATTTCAATCTCGCCCTCATGGATTCATGGTCAGGCTAGGGGGTTAATCGGGCGAGTGATTTGGCTGCCCTATTCTACAGTTGGGAGGAACGTGGTTATTCCCTTTGTCTTCCCACGAATTGGTTCAGATATGTTAAATTTTTTCCTTCTTTATTCTGAATTATTTTATATCTGATGCGATGTGTTTTTTAAATCAAAACTTAAATGATTTCCATTCTTTGTTTTGAATGATTTTATATCTGCTGCAATGTGTTTGTTAAATCAGAACTGAAATGAGCTCCATTTTCCATCTAAATGATTTTATATCTGATGCAATGCATGTGTTAAATCAGAATTGAAATAATTTCCATTCTCTGGTGGATGATTCAATCACTGATGTAATGCATATTCTAAGTATGATAGAAAATAATTCATATGAAAAATCAGTTCGAATTCATGAAGCCTAAGGATTGACAGAGAACATAGGGTAAACCTAATCTCGAGTGACCCCTCTCAAAATGAACGACATAATTTCCCTTTTATTTTTTGAAAGAATTATGCATGGTTAAACTCTGGAAGTATTCGCCTCTAAATTATATTCACTGCTATTTTCCTTCTTTATGTGTTTTCTGAGTGAAATCAATGCTGATATTGGGAATATTGGGAGTGGAGGTTATGCTGTAATTTTATTAATCTAACTGTATGAATAATGTTGGGAACTAAATTACAAAGCTTGTAAAACTTTGTTCATGTTTTCCTTTTCCAGCTTTTAAGAGCTTTTGGTTCAAGTTGTTTGGAGTTCTTTTGTTCATGCAAACTCCCGAAATGTCGAAGTTTCGAACCCCGAAACCTCAAAGTGCTTGTCCCACTTTCCTTTCGCATTTTCGCAATTTGGGAGTTTTAGTGTGTTGGTGTTTGGTATTTGGAATCCCAAAGTTCCGAACCCTGAAACCCTGAAGTGTTGCTCCCACTTTCCTTTCGTATTTTCACAATTCGGGAGTTGTAGTGTGTTGGTTTTTGGTATCTGGAATCTTGAAGTTCTGAACCCCAAAACCCCGAAGTGCTGGTCCAACTTTCCTATCGCATTTTCGCAATTCGGGAGTTGTTGTGTGTTGGTGTTTGGTATTTGGAATCCTGAAGTCCTGAACCCTAAAACCCCGATGTGCTGGTCCCACTTTCCTTTCGCATTTTCGCAATTCGGGAGTTGTTGTGTGTTGGTGTTTGGTATTTGGAATACTGAAGTTCCAAACCTCGAAACCCTGAGGTGTGGGTTCCACTTTCCTTTTCACTCTTCGCAATTCAAGAGTTTATGTGTGTCGATGTTTGGGAAATTGAAATCGTAAATTCCCAAACCCCGAAACCCTGAACCGCGGGACCCACAGTCCGTCCACACTTCGTTTTTTCAGGAAATAGCGTGATCTTTTGTTTTTGTTGTGTTCGGCATTTGTAATCATCGAAACCCAATTGACCTCTGTTTTTCACAAAACTTTAGGAACATAGTAGAAATTATTTGTTATAGGAACAACTCTGATACTGTAATGAAGGGACTGGTAGAAAAGGATGGAGGATCTTCATCTTGGATAGAAGTAGAAAAGAAATAACAGATCATATCACAAGTCACTGTGTACAGGGAATGACAAGTACATAAACTAGCTATTATGAAAGTATTAAACATATTTTCTAATTGATCAATTAGATAGGTTTAATTTGAATTCGAAATGCTAGGATACATTGTATGCTTGAAGAAGGCCAATCTGTATAGATATAGGTTTATTTCTGTGACTGAAGTATTAAATAGATCTAAATTTGAGCAATCAGAGTTGAATAAATTTGTGCCTTGTTTTAATTAAAGAGCGGTCTAACCTTTCCACAGTCAAAGTCGTTTGTATTGTAAACATATGGAAATGGGTTATTTGTAGGGTCCAACGCATAACGATTTGGCCATAAAGTTCCAGATTCATTTGTGTTGTTAAGACTATGGTAATGGTTATAGGTACAGACAGATCGGAAAGTAATTATAATTACAGGAATTGAAATAAACATTGAAATGAGGAGTAAAACCTTATCGTCCATCATAAAACTTTAAGTTGAATGGTATTCACAGTCGACGATAGTAAGGATTCTTGCAAACTTTCAGACTCGAGTTTTATAACATAAAGCTTACTTGCTTGAATCTCGAACTATTCAAGGATATTTTACAAACAATTTAAAAATAAATTAAAAAATTAGACAGTTTTTGAGGTATATTACATATGGTATCAGAGAAAAAGTTACAACACTAGGCCTAAATAGGGCCACATTAGCTACTTAGTATTTATTCTGATTTATGTAAAACTAAATAAATTTTATGGTTACAAACAAAAATCCTGTTCTGTTTTTGTAAATTATGGCAGCTCAGGAGGGTGCATAAATAAAGATGGAAGGAAATCTGTAGCAAGGACCTCATGGAGATCCAAGATCGAACAGTGATGGAATCTCTCCCACAGAGGTATCGGAAACAATGAGGAATCTTATTGTTGAACTGCAAGTTGTCAAGGCCAACAATGAAAAATTGAAGAAAGCGCAGTAGGAACAACAAGAGATAAATGAAGTCCTGTTGCGTAGTATAGTAACCAAGAAAAGCCTAAAAGATGATAACCATGAGGAAGAAGTCAACAAAAGGGCCTCCAAGAATTCTTGACCGGAAACAAAAAAAGGAGAAAGTTCATCTGAAGGGACACCTTCAGCAAAAGACAAAACTATACAAGACAGAAAAACAAAACAAGTAGACCACCTTGAAGGAGAATTTAAAAAGATTAAACCAACTACCTTTGATGGAGAATTCAGGACAGGAGAAGAAGTTGACGCAAGGTTGTTGGACATCAACAAATACTTCTAGATCTACAACTATTCCAGCAACATGAAGGTCAGAATGTCCATCTACAATCGGAAGGGGAAGGCCAGCATTTGGTGGCAAGACTTGAAATTGGCCAAGGGCCTAAAGGAGAAAAAATTGGAATGATCCAACTTTAAGAAGTATTATAAGAAACAATATCTTTCTGAAAGATATTATGAAAGGAAGAAGCAAGAATTTTACAAGTTACGACTTGGACAGGTGACGATAGAGGACCTTATAAATAAATTTATGGAACTACTAAGGTTCATACCATACATCCGGGAGGATAAGGTAAAAATTCATTGATTCTTAAGTTGTTTACAACAGGCCTACCAGGACAGAATTGAGTTTGACAACCCCAAATCCTTGAGTGATGTATTCAGGAAAGAAGGAATGTGCTATGACTAGTATAAACAACGAGTAGAGTTTCCCAAGACCTGGAAGGATAAAAGGCAAGATTGAATGAACCAGCGGAAGAAGGGATACCAGCCAGTTCCTTATCGGAATATAGCAAATTTTTTTCCAAGGAATGATTTTCACTCCAATCATCCGAATACACAAGGTAGTGGTAAGCTGATAGACCTGGGAATGAAGAAGTTTGGGGACAACTCCCATGAGCCATTAAAGTGTTAGGAGTGTGGAGAGCCTCATCTAAGGAGGAATTGTCCTTGTTTAACTTTAGTAAACATAACTGATGTTCATAATCTGTAGGAAGCCTCGACAATGGGAGATGTGGGCAGAATACTGCATCGGATAAATGCATCCATAGATGGTTGACAAGCTGACCACTAGATCTCGGTGGTAGAAATCGAAGGTAAAATCAATGACACTCAAATTTCTGTTTTAATTGACCCTAGAGCTGTGTTAAGTTATATTACTCCCAATATAGTAGAGTCGAATAAAATAAAAAAACTGAAGAACACAAAATCATGGCTAGTACAACTGGCAACAAGTACTAAAAGGAAAGTAGTTGACTTTATTTCTGATTTTGAGTTCAACTTAGGTGGTCAAAAGATAAGGACCAATCTGAATATCTTACCACTAGGATTTTATGATATGATTATCGGGATGGATTGGTTGGAACAACACAAAGCAGTACTAGACTGCTATACAAAGATACTTAGCTATAAATATGATTTTGGCACTGTTAGAACAACCCAAAGCATACCAAAACCTGTTTTAGTCAGACAAGTTTCAGCGATGCAACTCAAGAAATGTATTATAAAGGGATGTCAAGTTTATGCCATCCAAGTGACAAGTCTATTAGAAAAAGAAGATAAGCCAAAGTTAGAAGACTTTGCTGTCCTACGTGAATTCAGAGACACGTTTGTGGATGAGATACCAGAATTACCTGATACTAGAATTACCTCCTAGAAAGGAAATAGACTTCTCCATAGACCTACTACCTGGTTCAGCCCCTACCTCAAAAGTACCTTACCGAATAAGTCTACCAGAACTAACAGAATTAAAAATCCAATTACAAGAATTGTTGGACAAAGAGTATATCAGACCGAGTGTTTCGCCATGGGGAGCACCCGTAGTCTTTGTGAAAAAGAAATATGGGAGTCTAAGACTATGTATCAATTATAGAAAACTAAACAAAATGACCATTAAGAACAAATAGCGCTTACCTAGGATAAATTATTTGTTCGATCAAGTTGGCAGGGTAAGATCTTTTCAAAATTGGATTTACAATCCAGTATTCATCAAGTTAGGAAAAAGGGCGAGGACATAAACAAAACATCTTTCTGAACAAGATATGTACACTACGAGTTTGTAGTCAAACCTTTCGGACTCACTAACGCACCAACCACATTTATGTGCACGATGAACAACATTTTCAGTCAGTACTTTGAAAAGTTTGTAGTAGTATTTATCGAAGACATTCTGGTTCGTAGTAGTTCCGCAAACATTAAGGAAACACAAACTATATGCAAAATTCGACAAATGTGACTTTTATCAAAAGGAAATAAAAAATTTAGGACATGTCATTTTCCATAAGGTATTGTCGTAGACCCAGCAAAGATAAAATCCATTATGGAATGGCCAGTACCTAAGAATGTGGCAGATATCCGGTCATTGATGGGAATCACTGGATATTATCATAGATTTATAGAAGGCTTTTCCAAGATAGCCTACCCTATCACTTCACTACAAAAGAAAGGAACCAAGTTTAACTAGTTGCAAAAGTGTCAAGACAACTTTAACAAGATGAAAGAATTATTGACATCGACACCCATTTTGAAAGTAGTAGACCTAGATAAAAACATCACAGTTTGTGTTGATGCATATAAAAAGGGGCTAGGTGGTGTACTAACTCAGGAAGGGCATGTGATTTGTTATGATTCTCGAAATTTAAAAGAACACGAGATAAATTATTTCACTCATGACTTAGAATTGGCAGCAGTAATACATGCCTTAAAAATGTGGCGACACTATATAATGGGCAGAATTTTTTTACTATTGACGGATAATAGCAGGGTGAAATATTTGTTTAACCAACCGGATCTTAATGCAAGACAAGGAAGGTGGCTAGACTTCTTGAGCGAATTCGACTTTGAGGTCATACATATCAAGGGTAAGGAAAATAAAGTAGCAGATTCTTTAAGCAGAAGAGCCCACGGGCTATTTGAGATAAACATCAGTAGGGTAGAAAGTGATTTGGAAGAAAGCATAAGGATGAAAGGTATTAACAACAGAAATTACACTAAGATAATGATAGAATTACAAAACATGACTGCCAACTTTGACAAACCAGATCAAAGCATCGACAAGAAAGGACTATTACGACTTAAAAACAAAATTTACATACCAGATTCAGTAGAATTGAAATCAACAATTTTGGACGAGGTGCATATGAAACCATATTGTGGCCATCTAGGTTACCAGAAAATAATAACAACACTTAGAAAACTATTTTTCTGGCCTAGTATGTAGGGCGAAACAACAGAATACTTGGGTAGGTTCCAATATTGTCAGCAGGTTAAGGCCAAACACCAGCATCCAGCCGGTCTATTACAACCATTACCAGTACCAGAATGGAAATGGGAGACTATATCACTAGACTTTATAACAGGTTTGTTGATACTGAGAGGGGGGTGAATCAGTATCAAGTACAATTAAAAAAACTTTTTCAACTTATACTTAAACCATTCAATTATATCCAATGAGCAATGAATAATGGTATAAGAGTTACACCAATACACCACAATACACCATGCACAATATATGAGAAATAATCAATAGTTTTTGTTCAATGGAAGTAATGACTTCCAAAGGTAGCTACAACTTCCAAATGTAAAGGGAGGGATAAACCTCCAAGAGGA
>SNQJ01S0047004.1:103090-118948 GCA_010110895.2 Picea sitchensis | reverse complement strand
CAATCATCTTGAACGTATTTGGATTATAAAATCAAGTCATGATCATATCTGTATCAAATATTTGATAATAGAAACCTGTGAAACAAAAAGAAACCTAAATTAATAACCTAAAAATTGTGAATAAAACAAAATCTAAAACAATAAAATAAAAAATAAATTTAAACTAACTATAAGTTCTAAACAAACATTATTTATAATTTCCTTTCAAATATGATCCTAAAATTCTAGAAGCTTCAAGTTAATGGAGAAGAGAAAAATATTAAGTTTGGTTTTTTACAAAAACAAACAAATCATAGATAATTTTTTACTTTTTTTAATTATTATTTTTATTTTGAAATGAGATGCAAAATGAAAATAATTTAATTAATTAATATCACCAAATGATTTTATGAAAATAAGAAATCACCAAATATTTGATGAAGTATTGAACCCATTATTCAAAATAGTCAAACTTGTTAATGAGAAAATGAAAGAACACATAATCATAATTTAAACAAAAGTAAAAAGTTGATAAAAATTAACGTTTTTGTTTAAATTGAGATTTCTATGCTCGTTTCTAAATTTTGACATATACTCTTGTAATGAATGTCTCATACTATAGTGAATGTCTTAAGTTTGTCTCAAAGCAAGCCAAGGTATGAAACTATTTGAAAAGGTTGATTCTGTAGCTCATTATAATTATCAAGATTCTAATGGGAGCCCTTTAAATTTTGTAAAAATTTAGGGGGAGTTGTTGGGGCCCAACAAATGGTGACTTACTGGCTGAAGCAGTTATCTCTGATCTGGTAAGATTTCATCTCAGGAAGAAAAGAATAAGACTGATAAAATGATTTAAGCTCCCTGAAATAAATTCACTCTGAGATCATATGGTATTAGGATAAGCTCAATGTTATAACCAGACAATAGAATTTTATTTGCAGGGGATTATAAACTGAAATAATGTCTTAATCAAAGAGTCACAATGTTTATAAAAGAACTTCAATACCGTTGATAGAGCCCCTGCTGCTAGTAAGCGTCCATAGCCTCGGCAGGGATGTCATTTAACCCACTCAAATGTTTTAATCCCATCCAATAGTCCTATCCACTTGATGTATACTACCATAAAAGTTCATTTAAAAACATATACCTGCTACCTCTCGACCCGACATTGCTTCGTTGCCAGCAGGCTTGTTCGGTACCCCGACAAAGTTGTCTTGGTATCATGTGTGCATTTACCCACTGTCAGCGAGCCTGTTCAATACCCCGACAGGTTTACACACGCTTCCCACACATAAGTGCTTTCAACCCTCTTATGCCACTTTTAAATAGTAGTACAATTATAGATTTATTGATGACAAAGAGAGCGGAGTGATACTGGAGGTTAATTGCAATACAGGTGAATAGTTGATCAAGTTATTTATTTGTTTTCAAAACTGAAAGTTTTATTATGGTTTAGATATTTTAGATTTCCTTTAAGAAATCATCTAAAGAATGGGAAAGCACTTAAAAGTGATTCCTTAAGAATATGGACCGCGTAAAAAGTTTAAAGATCATCGTAATTCTCAAAGATTTAAACTATATCTCTGGTGTGATACTCTGGCAAAGACAATTTGAGGACGAGATGAAAGTGACAATTGACTTAAAAATCAATTGTCTGAGCTATATCTTAATATCAGGACTTCTTTGAAATATTTCAATTTGTTTGAAAAACACAAGTCTTAAAATAAATGTTTCATTCGACAATAGTTTTTTGATCAGAAATATATTGATTCAAAAAGAAAGATAAGAAGAAAACGCATTGGAAGCAATCAAACAAAACAAGTAACACAAAGCAAAACAGATCAAATTTTATTAATGGGATTCAAAATCAGAAGTACACAAAATCAAAACAACAAAAGAAAACTTTTCAGGAAACGATTTTGGCCAAAGATAAACTTGAGCTTTTGGATCCACTAGCATCTTACTGTAAAATAAATGAAGAACTAAATCATATAAAATATCATGTGCGAGCAAGTTCTTTTCTTAAAATAGTGATGCATGAGATGCTACTTTGACCAAGCATTATTATTAAAAATAAAAGAGACTAAAAGAAAATAGAAAAATCCTTATTAAAATGAGTGCAGTCCTACTCGTGGCACCTTGGGTCAGGGTTGAATTAATAGTTCAAATTTACTTATCTCTTTACTTTCCATTTAAAATTTTCATGATGATATTGCGTTTTTGAAAAGAAATGTTCAACGAAAAACAGAGAGAAAAAAATTTAAAGTGGACTTCCCTAACAACATTCATATTATGGTTCTCTTGGTGTACCCACTTGTGTTCATAACTGCATTATTACACAAAGAAATATTAAGAAAGAAAACTAAAGGAAACCTACTCTAAACTATTAAATAGATCAAAATGCTAAGTAAAATCGTATTCCAATGTAGCCACAAGAGCATCTTCAGTCCTGCAAGGCATAGAAAGTAAAAAATCATAATAAAAGAATGTAGTATTTGCATATACAAAAGAAATATCTCATGCTTAATTCCTATATATTCTTTTAAAAACAAAACAAACACGACCTTACCATTTTTTTGAATCTTCTTGATGTATGAATCCTCCAACCATTCTGCAATTTGGTCGTGATATGAATCATAATGGCATGTAAGAGTGTAAGTAAGTTTGGAAAACTTGTCAATATTATGGGGACTTGACATAACCATCAACCAAGGCCGAAGTGCCCCATCCTCCTGACAATTCTCCAAGTGTTCATCAATTTCTTCACATGGAGGATCTAAAAAAATCATGTAATACATTCTTCCTAGATATTTAGGTAGAAACAAAGCAAGCACAACTTTATCTTTATTATGAAGATTTTTTAGATACGAATCTTCAAGCCATTCTAAGACCCTATCATAAAAATTAGGATGCAAACTATGACTTTGATGAAATGGATATATCAATGGGGAACACATCATAAGAGGATTCATGACATCAATTAGATTATTGGTTTGAACGCTTCCTTTGATGATATTGATCGTTTCAAAATGTGAAGCATAAACATTAAAATTTGAATTAATAAAAGAATGAATATGCAATGTAGAATATTTGATTTCCATAAGAATAAGTGCATCGTCTTTTTCAACAATAAATCATGTAAAATCATCTTGCAACATGTCATTTTTCCATGCGAATGATGAAAGTGAAAGAGCATCAAATTCAACTTCATAAACGTTATGTTTGGAATTAATTTCACCAAATTTTGGCATATCGAAAAGATTTGATTGGGATGGCAAAGAGTACGATATTGTGGGTAAAGTATCAAGTCCACCAGAATCTAAGAAGAGGTCGGAATATAAAAAGTAAAAAGAATCAGAAATGAGCACATGAAAAGAATATCTTGAGCTATGATATTTAACAATGGTATTCTCAAGACATTCCTCTTTACTTTCCTTAAAACTTTCACTTTGTTTTGGTGATAAATTCTTCAACATAATATGATCATCTAAATTAGTCTCATGTATGATAGATAATTCAAAACTTTCACGACAAACATCTGATCTTTCTTGTGAATAAGGTATGATTTGTAGATGAGGTTTTAATGTTTCTTCTTCCAATTGCAGATCTACATCTCTAATCAGTTTCATTGGAATGTTAGAATGCTTAAGATCATTTTCGTCACCTAAGTGTTCTTCAATAACTGAATTTAAGTACTGATTAGAGCAAGAGTTGGAAGAATATGGACATTCACCTTGACCCAACATCAAATCTTCTTCCATGATGGTCGAGCATTGATTATACAATGATTCAGAGGAAAAACCAATTTGATTGTTAGTAAGAACATTTTTAATAGATTCTACCTCCCTTGCTTGTTCAAAATTTTCAGATGATTTCCTTTCATCCTCTGAACAAAATTATTCTCGCAATTGAGTGGTAGGATTTGCAACCGATTCATCATTCTCTATTGAATGTGACTGGATGAAAGGGATGCAAGCACATAGAGAAGATTTAGTACAAATGACATGTCATCAAGATTAAATTTACAGACAACATGATGGATTCTTGTTGAAAAGTCTTCTGGAAAAGAATGGTCATTGATTAGTGAAGTCTGAAATTCTTCACATAATTGATTGTAATCATAGTTTTCAAAAGCATCTAAAAATTCATCTACAAACTGAAACCAATCAATAATGTGATATGCTGGAAAAGACTCAAACCAATGTTTAATCCGACCCCTGAAAGTAAAAGCAAATAATCTGCACAAAACTTTTAAATCAAAAATATCATGATTGATGCATTTACACCAAAACTTGTTAATATGGTCTTTTGCAGATACATTCCCCCCACCATCAAAGGTGAGTTTGGACAAGATAGAGACTGTCTTGTTGGGAATATCAGGTAATGAGAAATAGAAAGCATGTTCCAACACAGTGATTTGGGGAGCCATAGGAAATTAATTAAATTCGAAACAAAGACTCGTATAAGGCCAGCTTGTTAGTTTGGACTACCTTCTAGTGCATTTCATGATGACACAAGAGAAAAATTTATAAATATGGAATTATGACAAGCTAAAGGGTAAAACATTTAATCATTAAATTTACCTTGACCCTCCTTCTAACGCCATTTGTTGACGGACAAATTTGATTTGTCGTCAACTAGAAGTATAGATCCAGTCTGGGGTTGTATAAATAACTCAAGTCGTTTGGTGTAACCTGTTCTAACGAATTTAATGGCTCAGATGGCCAACTAAAGTCCTAAAAATAATAAAAGAAATGAAACTAATCTAAAATCTATGATTCTAACAAATGATATATTATTGACTTATGTTTATTAAAAAGAAATGTGAATATAAACGATATATATACAGGTTACAAGGTTTGCATGAAATCCTGCGAAAATGATTGTTTGATAAGGTTTCTGAATCAAATATGAACAACACTTCTTCTTCTTTTTTTAAAGATATTAAACAAATAAATACTAAATGAATACGATTGAAACAGTGACACAAAAACAGTCAAAGCTAATTAATGTAATTATTGTTTCATTCATAAACAATTCTAAATAAAATAAAAGAATGCATCTACTAACCTCTAACTGATCAGTCAACTGAGTTTATCTTCATGTGTTGTATGAGCTCATGCATATACTGTTGTTAAAGGAAACCTATAACAAAACAATACTAGCACTTCCAAAATACATTCAAAGAAGTATTTGATATTGGAGTAAATTAATAACAACAGAAAGACATCTAATTAAAAAAAATCTTGTGATCTTAAGATGATCAATATTTAAGAATAAGAGAAAACTCAGATCTGAATATTGATTTTATCCAACATTTAACATTAAGAATAAATTCAAAAATGATCAAATGATAGATCAATCACACATAAAAAAATGGAATAAGAAATTATGGACAACATATAACATTTAACAGTATGAAAACACTATATGATGACAAACTAAAGCTAAAATCAACCATAATAATATTCCCATGATACAACAGTAATGAAAGAACGAAATGGAATAAGCATCACACAGGTCTAAAGCCAAAGATGAATTGTTTTCCCATATTCTTTCTCAAAATCACATGCCCGTATTGTGGTCCAAAAATGAATTTTTGGAATAATAGACTCTTAAAGATTGAAAAAAATAATATATAAATGATAATAATTAATCATGTATTGATAAAATAGACTAAAGTTAATTTAAATTAATGCATAATCAATTAATCAAATAATATGAAGATATTATAATGAAAATGAAACCATTTTACTCACAGGACAAAAGTCATTAAGAAACCTGGAATTCCATATTCTTCTTTGAAAATACTCGTCCATTCTCCCAAAGATTCCAACCATTCGTTACTCCATTTGAAAAAAAAAAATTACAAAAGAAATAATATACAAAAGAGAAAGGATAAAAATCCTCCTCTCCAATTCCTGGATCCTCATGGCTATGAACTTTCTCATATATTTATACAATGAGTGAACAGTCTGGGCGTCACTAATAATTTTTGCCCCCTGAAATTTGTCTCGTAAAGAGACATCAATCTCTCTCAAATCGTGCATGTTTTGGGGAAAATTTCTACGCGGAAAGTAAATGGGTCCATTTGGGAAATGGGTTTTCAACCGTTTCTTCAAATTCCTCACGGTTTGGCTGCAATCAGTCTTGCCAAATCGTCTGTCTGATCTTGACGTCTTTCCAAATTTTATCTGGTGTTGCTCATAAAATTATTTATAGCAATCCAATATTATTTTTGGATCAATCATCTTGAATGTATTTGGATAATAAAATCAAGCCATGATCAGATCCGTATCAAATATTTGATAATAGAAACATGTGAAACAAAAAGAAACCTACATTAATAACTTAAAAATTGTGAATAAAACAAAATCTAGAACAATAAAATAAAAAATGAATTTAAACTAACTATAAGTTCTAAACAAACATTGTTTATAATTTCATTTCAAATATGATCTTAAAATTCTAGAAGCTTCAAGTTAATGGAGAAGAGAAAAATATTAATTTTGGTTTTTTACAAAATCAAACAAATCATAGATATTTTTATTTTTTTTAATTATTATTTTTATTTTGAAATGAGATGCAAAATGAAAAGAATTTAATAATTAATATTACCAAATGATTTTATGAAAATGAGAAATCAACCAAGATATTATTAGATGAAGTATTGAACCCATTATTCAAAATAGTCAAACTTGCTAATGAGCAAAAGAAATAACACATAATCATAATTTAAACGAAAGTAAACAGTTGATAAAAATTAACGTTTTTTTATGTATATGTGTAGAACATGAGAATCACAAGATATTGGGGGACAAGACTCCTAAGGAAGCATTCATAAGAGTGAAGTCAGAGACTGAACATTTCAAGATCTTTGGTTTACCAGTATACATCCATGTGCCTATGGAGAAGAGGATGAAGTTGAAGACTTCAGGAGAGAAGGGCATATTTCTGGAGTACAATGAGACATCAAAGTCTTATAGGATCTTCATACTAGCACAGAGAAAGACAATTGTGAGCAGAGATGTTAAATTCGAGGAGAACTTGGCATCTAGGAAGTCTTGTCGGTTACCACCAGTAATAGAAGAGGGGAGCAGGAGGCTTTGAAGGATGAGTAGCGCTCAACAGCTTCTAGTTCAAGGAGTCAAACTTCAGGTGGGGAGGAGGATTTATCCCCTTTCAGTTCTGTCAGGAAACCTAGGTGATTTCAGCAAACATTGAAAGATGCTCAGGAGAGTGTTGAGGCTCTTAAGAGCACAGTCAAGGAGAGCAAGCCTCCAAAGTGTTGATGTTTGAGCAGTATCGGAAAGACATTCTAATAGATTAATAATCAATAATATGATTATTAATTATTAAACAATATTATTAATGTAATATTATTAATATAATAATATGTTTATATAAGGTATAAATATGTATCATAAATAAGTAGTTATTTATGATGAGTGCTCCATATAAATATGTATCATAAATAAGGGATGCATCCTTTCATGGATGGTCACCATATGTTCTATATATATGGAACACTCATCATTGTAACAACACATTTCATATACAATATCATCTCTTATGAAAATTCAATACAAAAAAGTTTCCAAACTTCATGGCACTAAGGAGTAATGTCATTGAAAAAGTAGCAGACCATCAGGTTTATTAGGATGCTATGGTGCAAGATGATGAGTGGAACATTGTGTCGATATCGGAGGGACAGCCAGTCCAAGGTGGCTCTTCCATAAGTACATTCATCGATAAGAGGAAGTGTTGAAGTTTGTAGCATTGAACATGTACTTCCGCACAAGTCTAACTGTCTAGACATGTGGAATTCGTCCAAGGAAGCCTTCAACCTTAGCAATTTACTTTAATTAAATGAATTATTAAAGTAAAGTGTTTTTATTAATTAATCAAGTTTAATTTAATGAAATGTTAAATTTATTAGCATTAGTGAATTAAATTAATCTTACTCATTGATCTTAAGTGAGGTGAGATCTAATCTCAACCATTGATCACTTTGAAGATTAGGGTTAGAGTATAACTCAAGATCATAAAAGCAAGGCCAGGGGAAAGAGAAAGACAGATCATAACATCACATCTATTTGGAGTTAGTGACTAATAGTGAGAGCAAGAGGAGAACATTTTGCTCAGGCCAAAGGAGAAAGAACAACGACAGTCGAATGTATTGGTCGTTCCGAAGTCGTAGGGTCGAGTTGTGCACATCGAGCAATTTGTTCAGGGTGTGTATATACATGTCTTACAGTGCAACAGGGCACATACATACACGGGCTACAATGAGACAAGGCGGTACATATCGTAGTAGGTTGGACTTCAGGGTCGTACAACAACGACAGAGTTGTTGGGGTTTTGCAGGTGTTGTCTACAGTTTTCTCTTATTCTCTCAGTGGGTCATTTTCTCAATAAGGGAGCCCTTGTAAGCTTGGATTCATTATTAATGAAAAGTTGATATTTGAAAGGAAAAATCTGTGTATGTTAGAAATTGGTTTATTTGCTTCTGGTGTTTATTTCAGTTAATTATTTCAATCAATATAGTTTATTTTGTGACGCTGCAATTTAAACTTTTAGCAAGGAAATCACAAGGTAATAACTTATCTAGGTACTCAGATTAGAAAATTAACACTATTGAGCTGCAGTATTGTTCCATAAAACCAAACTGCAAACATTTTCACCAAGTCTTTAGGTTCTGAAAAATATGTAAAATTATGAGATAAGCCTGGTGTAATTAGTAGATTGACCATTAAGAGAGAGAGTTAAAGTAAATGTAGATTATAATAATGGTCAATCAAATATTAGACATAAGCATTAATAAAGTCATGTTCACTTTAAGTTATTTTATGGTTTTATGCCTTAATTTACTTTCATTTGTTTATTGATCTATCCCACATTCATAAAGTTGATTGAATTGTATAACTCATAACCCTTTATAAAAAGTTGATTGAATTGTATAACTCATAACCCTTTATAAGAAAGTTTTTTCTCATGTATGCAATGTAATACAGGTAAAAGTATCGTGGTTTTCTTTATGTGTTTCATCTCCATAATACTTTTCAAATGAAGAGGCGCCCCTTTCAAAAGGATCCCCCAACCCATTCTCTTAAATTGGGAATGTTAAATGCCATCCCCATCTTGCCCCCATCCTCGAGATGCAACAAAGTTTCCCCAACCCCTAAGGACACACCGTCATGATAATCTTGAAAAAAAAAAGCAAAAGATCAACTTGAGAGGAAGTATCTAAATGAAGAAACATTTCTGGTATCAAAAAAGACGTATGGCTTCGGTTGATTCTACCAATTGGTTATTTGTTTTGCATGAAGTTAAATGCAAGTTACGCTATCAAAAGGATCATAAAGGTTATAGCAGCCTTTACTATTTTTATTGGCTTTCTTCGTCAATAATTTTGTACTTTAATAGAACAAGTTTCTTTTGAAAAGAACAATGTTTCATAATTTGGATAAAGCTATTTTCTAGCAAAATGTCACTACAGCTCCAATGATGAAATGTGTTAAGACCACTATGGTATTAGAATCAGCTGTTATGCGCATGTAAATTTCAATGTCAGTTTATTCTGCAATATAGGATTATGGATGTTCTCGCTCTTATAATGAATGATGATAAGTTCAAATTGTATACTTATTTAAGAACTCAAAACTCTTAAATAATAGAGTAATTAATAGAGCGATTGAGTGCCAAATTCGGAAATTTTTTAAAAATGTAAAATTGACTTGAAAATGTTGTAAGATCTGTCGAACCATTTAGAAAATTGATAATTTATACATCATTTTTGCAATGATTAATTTAACAGACATGTAATGTTGCCGTCATCAATAAGGTGACGTTTTATTTTTTCAATGTTTGTACAAATCAGCACTATTAAAGGATTGTTTTGCATATTCTTCTAATCGAAGGAACAGTCTATGATCCACGTTAAAATACATCCCATAAAAACAATTATAGGCAAAGATGGTATCTTTCCTTTTTCATCACAATCATCCATGGATAGTAGACCAAACTCCATGATAACCATCTATGATGGTTGTGTAAATTTTAAAAATTAAGATTATATAAATTTAGGGACCACATTACAAAAAAATAGCATACTCTGATGTCATAAATGTTTGCAACAGCCATATGAACATGAAGCCTGTTTCATGTATGAGCATTTCTTAAAAAACGCTACATGTTGGAAGATTCATGCTTGCAATATGGGCTCATCCCAACTCGCAGACTAATAACTGTAAAAGTACAACTCAAACAATCAGGGATCTTGATAAAGAATTCGATTTCAATTTTCAGCTTGTACCCTACAACGACATATAAGGTACTATGGTATAATTCCAATGATCGGGATAGAACATGGAGAAGAAGTTAATTTGGACCTTCAAAATACTGAAGGAAATAATCAGCAGGTCAGAGGAAGCATGTGTTATGGATACTAAAGTCACATTATATGAACAGTATTTACTGACATTTGAAGGAAAAAATCGAATCAGGACATGTGTACCTACAAAAACCAGCCGTAACGCAAACATGTCATATCATATGTAGCTACATGAACCCAGCAGTAACTCGAACATGTCATTTGGAGTCAGAATAGTGGTACCGCCAAGAAGCAGTTCAACTCCATCTGCACCAGCTGACGCTTGTGCTTCCTGTGCTTCACGAACCTGTTTATAGGAAAATAGAGAATATATCATTTGTATGCCTTCTAATAAAAGTACATTAGCCACATTTACCCACAAGTTGCTGGGATACAAAAATGCTACTCAAACTACTTCTATCCCATATGAATTACTGAGGAAGAGTATGCAAGTCCGAACAACAATAGCACACCATCTAACAGGCTACACAACTCTTGAATTATATCATTTATATACTTATCCAATACAACAGGATTTGTCCGTGGAACAAATATCATAAAAATTCCGTTTTGTCTAGGATCCTGATGCTCTATTGTGCTTTATTGTAAAATGAAAATTCCTACACTAATTATAAAACACTTAACAAGAAAGAGCACAATAATATCATGAGCTTAGAAAACTCTATAAAATCAAAATTTCTAAGCCATAATATAAAGGAAGATAGGGACTGAATGGATTGGAAGGCCAGAACTACCACAGCCATTGGATAAAAATAAGGATTAAAACATGTAAGGCAATGCAGTTGGAGGCTCCCACTCCAGACAAATTTCCCTTTTCAGTTCAAAATGGGGAATTGCATTGTGATTTGAAAATAGTAGGATAATATGATCTTCCAAAGGTATGAAGAGGGATAAGTTACAAATACTCTGCAACAATCCAAATTATGATAAAAGAACAACATATCAGAAAATTGTGGTTAGAAGTGTGAGATTTATGCCACCAACCACATTCCAGATGGCTCCATCTCTTTTCAACGGTGTTAAAATGAAAGATAGCAAGTTGCAAAAGATGCATTATTCAAACCTGGCAGAAAGCTTTGGCAGATGGTTCAATAACATCAAGAAAAAAGTTTTAAGCACAATAATAACATGAGATTAGAGACCTCTATAAAATCAAAATTCATAAACCATAATATAAAGGAAGATAGTGATTGAATGGATTGGAAATCCAGAACAGCCACAGAGTTATTGGATGAAAATAAGGATTAAAACATTAAGGCTATACAGATGGAGGCTCGGACTCCACAAAAAATTCCCTTGACAATTCAAAATGAGGAAAATAATTGTGAATTGAAAATAGTAGTATAGGTATAAAAATAGTTAAGTTATAAGTACTCTGCAACAATGCAAAATATGAAAAGAACGGCATATCAGAAAATTGTGAGTATTAGAAATGTGAGATTTATGTCACCGACCACACTCAAGATGTCTCCATCTCTTTTCAATGGTGTTAAAATGAAAGAGAGCATGTTGCATAAGCTGCATTATTCATACCTGGCAGAAAGTTCTTGTAGATGGTTCAATAACATCAAGATATAAGATTTGAGATACATAGAATTAAAGTTCGAAGAGAAAATACATAAGCATTGAGGGTCTAAATATCCTCTAAAGTCTCAAAATCAACATGATATAATCAAATAATTACATAGCATACTATGTCACAAGTCACGACTCATAATTCATCAAAATCATCAAGAATCTGGATCATTAAAATCGTCGTCAATAGCATCTACTGAATCCTTTGGATCATTCTCATGGATTACTCTATGGGTACCCTCCTCTTGATTAGATGCCCTTGAAGGTCCAAGACAAACACCAAAGTCACCCACCACTGGTCGTGGAAACAGCTCCAAGTCCATCCAATTGAAGCCATCCTCTATAAACGTTGTCCATTGACTCTCCACAACCCATTTTGAGGAGTGATCAATCTCCTCCAAGACAATGGGACATGCAACAAATGTGTTGCTCAATGTGTTGCACCTCAACCAAAGATTGTATTACACGATGATCAAATCATTCAACTGTTGTTCCAAGCAGTGTCTTCTTCATGTGATGCACTCAAGAACGATCTAGCCAGTTCAGAGTGGGTTCACATAGACTTCGAGTAGAGGCGGACTACCAAATTGACTGATCTGATAGGATTTTCCATCTGTGCCATCCTCAAGAAGTCGAGAATGAGGAGCATTCCATCTTTCGCTACCCCGTCTATTACGAGATCAAAGGGAAGTTCCATTGTCAATTTAGAGAGCCCTAGACTCTATCCAGTTTCTTCAAATATTTGAACCAGAGATACCTGGCCTTATACATGCAAGAGGCCTTGTTATCCCCATTTTGTGGATAACTAAGGAGATGATGTCTCGAGGCCCTCAGGTTGCAGATATGGAGTGTCGAGAGACTACATGACCAACAGTACCCTTTTGCATAGATGGAAACCCATTCACCACCACAGATGGTCACAGGTTTGCAGATGGCATCCACCACACCAGCTGGCTTCCAGAAGGCAGTGAGCCTTGCTCCATGAGGTACAAGTCAGTATTATGGTGAGCATCATCTCAATACTTAAGCCATTTGATTATGTTGTATCTTAGATTGCTCTAGATTTCATGATATGTGCTTGGACATTATGCCTTTTTCCCTACTTCACCTTGGTGGTTGACATTGTGCCCTAGTAAGTGGTTTTCCTTGGGGATGGGTTTGCTACTGGGAACTCCCTTAATGAGCCATCGTACCGTTCCCGACCATACTTACCACTTTCCATCATTTTTCCCCTCCATTTTCTTATCTCTTGGGATTTTAGGGTGCATTGACCCAAGAAGGGGTTGTCCCTCATTCTATAGGAAGAAGGGGCTAAAGGCCCAGAGGGGTTAGTGTTGGGTAAAAGATAAAAGCCTTATATAAACCTTCCAAATGCTTTTCCAGGGATCACCCAAGAAAGCAATGAAACACTTATCTTTGAATAAAGGGGACCCACAATAAAATAAAATGCTTAAAAGGTTAGTTGAAGGATAGGAGGTCTCATCACGAGCCGACCTATCGCGTCCATGGATATCTAGTGGTATGACATTATCATCATCTGGTCACCAAACCAAGGCAATGGCTCTCAGTTGCATGGCTGAGAGAAAGGGGGTCTCATCACGAGTCGGCCTTCTCATTTCCATTAGGTATTTGTGGGTGACATTGCCACTACCTGGTCACCACGCCAGGGCAGTGACCTTCAATCTCTCCTTATGCTATTATGAAAGAAATAAAGATAAAAGGCAATTGATGGGCTTGGAAAAAGTGCATTGCGGACGAAGGTACCACACACCCTCTACAAAGGCACCCATGAATGAGATACTACGACCCCTAAAGGGGTGACGTCCTTCTAAATTAGGGTTTAATTTGTGCAAAAAGTGAAATTTTAAGTGAATTGTTTAATATTACTTTGTTAAGGGGGCAAGATTAGGGTTGTTGACCCCTAATCTTGTGTTTTACTCCTTATTTTGTGGACAAACTATGTTAGTTACTTTTAGTATAAATAGAGATCATAAGATCTCATTTGAAAAATAACTCTCCCTATTGTGAGAGACTTGGTCTGAAGTTTTCGGCTCTCTTGGCTCTTTTATCTCGTGTGCACTTGTTTTATGGCTATGTTTATGAATGGCTGATGGAGGAGACCTAGCGCTAGCTTTGGATGATGCTTTCTAACTCTTGTGGTGATTTATCTTGGCATTTCTCTTGATCTTGGTATGCTTTTCTACTATTGTGCTACCATTTTTCAAATTCAAGTATTGTTATGCTAGGAGCTAAGTGGGAAGTATAAGGGCATACACCCCCACCATAGCCTTCATCATTTTATTTGCTTCATCTCATTGATCAAGGGTTTGCTAAGAGAAGTATAAGGGCATACACCCTCTTAGCTTAAACCCTAGCTTAGAGAAACTTGCCTTGGGGAGTAAAGGGATTACACCCCTAGGGAGGTAGCTTCTCTAGCTCCTTGTGACTCCATTAACCCAATAGTAAAGGCACTAGTCATTGATTTGCATTGGAAAAATAAAATATTGCATTGGGAAGCGTGATTTTTGGTCATTTTTACTAGGATCACTCGAGTCACAAGTGTTATATTAGGAAAGTGACATTGAGCTAAAAGGGTTAAAAGCTTTTAAGTCATTATGAGCTAAAAATAGAAATCAACTTGATGAATTAGGGTTCGTGATTGATTTAGGGTTTTGGAGTCAACAGCGAATTAGGGTCTCAACATGGTTAGGGTTTTGGAAAGCTATAAAAGGAAGGATTGACTGACCTAATTCATCATTATTCTGATTATGACTTGTCATTGAGAGAAGAGGCACATCTCATGAGAGAGATTTGTGGATTCGAGGGTAGAACCTACCAATGGTTGATTCGGTGTTGAGAGACACACCCTAGTCACCAAGAAGATGTTGAGGTCTTCCATCATTCTTCGGCAGTTACATAGTGTTCAGCAGCAAGCGCGCATTCATCCAGTGGTATGACTTACGAAGAAGGAGGTTCTGTGGATCGACTTGTCCCATCCGAGGAGAATTCCAAGATTTCCCTCAGACCCATTTGAGACAGGTGTTATATTCGGAAAGTGACATTGAGCTAAAAAGGGTTAAAAGCGCTTTTAAGTCATTATGAGCTAAAAATAGAAATCAACAGTGAATTAGGGTTTCAGCAGTGATTTAGGGTTTTGGAAGTCAACAGTGAATTAGGGTCTCAACATGATTTAGGGTTTTGGAAAGCTATAAAGGAAGGGTCAGCGACCTAATTCATGATTATGCAGATTATGACTTGTCATTGAGGAGAAGAGGCACATCTCATGAGAGATAGTTCAGTGGATTCCAGGAGTAAGACACCAATGGTTGATTTCGGTGTTGAGAGACACACCCTAGTCACCAAGAAGATCATTCAGGTCTTCCATCATTCTTCAGCAGCAGTTACATAGTGTTCAACAGCAAGGCCGCATTCATCCAGAGTGAGGGCGCAGCTTCTGAGAGGGTTTTTAGTCGACTTATCCCATCCAAGGAGAATTCCAAGATTTCCCTCCGACCCGTTTGAGAGGAGGGCAAGGCGCATCTTTTGCCTGGTTCCTCATCCTATTATGACGGTGGAATCACTAGGATGCATTTTGCCAAAAGCAGAGGGGCGTATTCCCCCAGGGGTATCCATCTGGGGTCCAGATTCATCAGTAGAGGGATCTGACAGATACCAGTACTGAGGACTAGAGCAGGGCGCATCATTTGGAACAATTTCCAAGCCATTCCGAAAAGTATAGCTCCCAGGGCGAACTTTCCAAACTTACAGCAGTTACCGTCAGAGCTGCCATAGTCCCAGCGCATCCATTGATTCCGCAGTGCTCCCATATTCCGGGTATTATCTTTTAGTTGCTTATTTGTATTCCAGCTAAGATCCTTTGTTTGTTGATCTAATCGAGTATTGTCAGTTTA
>SNQJ01S0047004.1:47362-88486 GCA_010110895.2 Picea sitchensis | reverse complement strand
ACTTAGTATATAATATTTCCTTTAGCCGACTTCTTCTCTTGGAGGCTAATAACCTAATACAAATTATCCTCTTGAGCCGACTTGTCTTCTAGGGTTATTAGCCAACTAATTAGGGTTTTTTCTTGCTTCCCGAAATATTCTATTATCGTCAGGTTTACACGTGGAGATAAATACCTCCCGCAGTTACCATAATATCAACACATCCAACCCTATTAGGTATGCCACCTAGACAGGAAATAAAATAACCTAGGTAGAGGGATAGGTCCCGAGAGTGACAAGGGAAAGTAAAAACCCACCAAGAGTAAGTGTGAAAGTGATATGGTTCAGGGCTTACTTCATGGCTTATGGTTTTAATCCATCTCTATGAGCGCCTTTGTGGAGGGTGCGCTTGCTCTTGAGTTACCCAATATTTGCGTGCCACCTTTTTCCAAACCCCTTTTTGCCTTTTCCTAGTCCATGCTTTCATTTATTTTGCAAATTTGCGGGTCTCGTTTTATAGGGTTTCAAGCTTTAGCATTACTTTTTTGGGACCAGAGCAATGTTAAAATTGTAGCAAAGAAAGGTGTCTACCCATGCTTTTGAGTCCTAGAATATGAGGGGGACATTAAACACCCAAGTGTACTCTTTATTATTCTTGCCTAAGTTTAACTTAGGAAAGTATGATAAGTTATGTTTTAATTTGTCATTGACTTTATTTGCCTAAGTTTCTAAAGTTCACTTTAGAAACAACTTAAGTTGTCTCAACAGAAGATTAAGTCCCAGTCGTTGATCTTGAGAAAAGCTAGATCTGATCTTAGCCATTCATTTAGAGGCTAGATCTAATCTCAGCCATCAATCTCTTTGGAGATCTAGGGTTAGGCCTAAGAGGGTAAATTCAAGACTATAAAGAGAGGGTGAGGGCACTAGTTATTCATATAATTGTATTGTGATCATCTCTGTGATTGAGAGAGAAAGGAGGGGGGCACAAGGGTTTCTTGTGAGCCAAATTTTCTGCAGAGATTTCTAAGGACAAGGCAGCAATTTTCTGAGAACAGTGAGGGTTTGAAGAGGCTTAGCAGAGGGTTGATCAGTTGTTTGAAGGGGCCGATTCATCTGTGGAGTGATTCCTTGATGAAGGAGAGTCTTGGGAGGCCATAGAGCACACCTAGGAGGGTTTCCTATTGGTTGTAAATTTCCAAATCTGATTTGTGAGTTGTAATTTGTATTATTGTTGTTGTAGATTGTCTAAAGAAGAGAATAATAAAGCCCTCCTTTGGTGGTATTCCCCGGAGTTGGGGTTTCCAGGGTACATCTTGTGTTCTTGTGTTGTTTGACTATTAATTTCCATTGTGCATGACTTTACTCAACTAGTGTAATCATTGTATAGATCAGAATTTTTATTTCTGCAGTAAGATTAAATTTTCTGGGAATAATCTATTGTGTTTGGTTATCATATTGTTGGGTTCAAAAAGTGTTACAGGAAAGCACTGAATGAGTAGAGCTCAAGTTGGACCGGATTTTGATGGTTTTGCTTTGCTATGTTCACTTTCTTTTCTAGCATCATTTTCTTATTCTTTTATAGCAGTTATGAAACAACCTCTAGGCCTTCAACCCCTCTTCTCATGAGAGAATGGACCATAGCCGAAGTTTAGTATAATATGAGAGGATCTAGGATGGAAAGTGTTAAGTATGGTCGAGGGCGAAACATTACCCTTGGGAGGGCCCCTTAGTATAACCCCTTTTCCCTGGGCGGTGACAACACGGGACTAGGGCACAGAAGTTGACCACCAAGGTGAAACAAGGCAACTGACACAATTGCCCAAACTAGTAATCCATTATCCAACTTCAACCAAAAATCCCCATCTATATGCCCGACAAATTAAGTACAACACTTTGCATGAAAAAATGACTAACATACCTCATGGTGACAATAGTTGACCATCTCCCATACTCTGGATTGTTTGAATGTGATGAGCCTTGGTTGATTTGTGTTGGGAGTCAAAGGAAGGGGGTTGTTGGGTTGCCATCCATGGACATTTTGATCATCATCATCATGGTGTAGATCATGTTCTCCATTGCAGACCTTGAGACATGATCCCCTCTAGTTACCCCTAGGCATGGGGGGGTGATAGAGAAGAAAAGGAAAAACATGAATTCCTTCAATATTCAGAATAACATCAATGAAAAAGGTTGAGAAAGGCCAGAGACAATAAATCCAGTCAAAATATGAAAAGCAGCATTCCAAGGATTAGGAAGATTAAATTTAGACTACAACCTGTGAAAGTATTTAGTCTCACGAAAGTTCAAAAGTGTGTTGAGGGTAAAAGGTAAAGTATCCTTGACTACCCGAGGCCCACTTAATTTGCATGGCGTAAAGGGGCCACGTATCCTTACGGAGGCCCACGTACCTCCATGCACTAACCCCCCAAGGCTTAATTAAATAGCAATTGATTAATTAATAATCAAGGGACATAATTAGGGTTGCAAAGACTTTGTGTTAAATCACATAATAAGGTCATTTCCCTTATCCTACTTAAGCCCCCTTGTCTTTCCCCTCTTGTGGAGTCATAGCCCCCATTCTTTTTGTCCTTCTCTTCTGTAGTCAGTGATGTATTTTTATTAACATTCAATATTCAGTTACAATTTACAATTTTCAATAGATCATTATATAATCTGTCATCTATCTTGGTAATTTCTAGGTGGAAAAATTGGAAGAATTGGCTTGTAGGACCCATTTTAGAGGTAGTTTCTAGTTTGGTGATTTGGGTTCCGAAAACTTCTAGAGCCAGTGTGAGACATCAAATGGCACTTTTGGGGGTCAAAACTTTGTGAGCATAGTACCCAGCCCCTCGACGTTGTTCTACACACCAAAATCTTTCCAACGGTCTGAAAATCACCCCAATCGGAGTTCGTATGCAGAAGTTATGCCTCCCGCAAGTTGACCTAACCTGTTGACCACCATGGTACCGAGTGGATGCCATGTCAACCCCCATTACTCACACATTTGGGGCTTCACGTGTAGACTTTCAAGAAGATTCTAGAGGGTCTAGTCTCGGAACCCTAGCCATGGCAAATGAGCCCAGTCGTAACAACCAGATGAGGCAAAGGAGAGATTTTCAAAGCTAGAAGAACAAGTCGTCGATATCAATCGCAACATGGCCCTCCTCATGGCGGCTCAAAGAACAAGTTTGGACCTTTTGGGGAGGTTCGTGGCTTTAACTCAAAAATTGCATCGAATAAGAAATCAGCAGATAATGACGAGATGTAAAAGGAACTGAAAAAAAATAAAATAAAATAAAAAAAGCAAAAGAAAGAGCAACCAAGTTCCAGTGTCATCACTTCTTCACAATATGTGTTTAAAATGGAAGCGAAAGTGGGCATTAATCCCTACCAAGGTGAGATTGATGTTGTTAAGTTGAATCATTGGTTGCAACAGTTAGAAGTTTATTTCAATGTCCATAACATAGGAAAAGAGGAAAAGATTTCATTTACCTGACTGAAATTAGAGGACCATGCCTTGACCTGGGAGAAAACCCACACAGAGACACTTAGGTTGGAGGGTGATCCCCCCAGTAACTAAGTGGGAAGCATTTAAAACACTCATCAAGTCTCATTCCTACCCTATTGGGTATATAGAGGACCAATGGATCAATTGGCATCACTTCAGGGAAAGGCAAGAGCAGAGTGTGCAAGAGTACACAACCAAGTTCAAAAAAATGGTAATTATGTTGGGTATATCTCCTAACAACCCATGCATACTCCTCAAGTATCTAGGGGGTCTACACGATCATAAAAAGAAGCAAGTGATGTTCTTTAAACATGGGACAATTGATGAGGCCTATGTGCAAGCACAGTAACTAGAGAATATACGCAATAAGAAAGCACAACCAAGTGGTTCCAAACAAAAAGACCACCAATATGCTTCCAAGGAGGCAAAGAATAGGTGGAAAGTGTTAGAATTTTTGGAAAATGAAAACAGAGATATCTTTTTCAAAATTGATCGCTACTGTACATACAGATCAGCACTTAAAAACAAAATTTTGAAGTAGATGAAATACTGAAAACACAAATCTGAACATGCTAAAGAGAGCAGACTTTAACTAGGACTGATCATGAACAGAAAATAACATTTCTGAATATTAACCTAGACTAGAAACAGAAGTAAACATGAGTACAACAAGATCTGAACTTTACCTTAGCAAAACAAGTGATAGGGATACCTGATGTGTGGCTGTCCTCTTTCTTTATGCTCAAAAAAGCTATGAAGGTCATGGATCAAACCCTTAAGGGTTTGATCTCATCATGATTTATGTGGATAGTGTGCCAAGAAGAGTAGGGTAAAAATCAAGGACAAATCAGCATAAGTTTAGGACTGATACAAAACCCCAATGACCAACCATAGGCTGAAATAAGAAGCCCCTAGCAGCCCTACTCAAAAACAGTCCAGCATAAAGAACTGCTACAGTAAATAGGGCAGACTTAAGTAGCAGTTAATAGGGCTGCCTCGACCAAGACTAAGGGCTGTAAAAAGGTAGCATAAGTAGGTGACAGTGACAGCACTCAAGAAGATGAAGTGGCAGCATTAAAAAGGAAGGACAACAACAACAAGAGGGTTTGATATAAAACCTAAAGACCAAAAAACTCAGATCTGATCTTAAACCCCAAAGATCAAACAACTCAGATCTGATATTAGAACCCAAAGATCAAACAACTCAGATCTGATATTAAACGCCAAAGATCAAAACAACTCAGATCTGATATTAGAACCCAAAGATCAAACAACTCAGAGCTGATATTAAACCCCAAAGATCAAAACCAAGGCTGAAAGATAACACCAAACAGCTCAGCCAAAAAATGTCTTAGGCATATAGGGATGTTGCAGCAAATAGGGCCAAAGACACTTTAAGAGTGCTTTGGGTTGTTAGTTTGCAAGACTAAAAAAAATTCTAAGTACAATCCTATGATAGACTAATAAATTTCTGAATTTAACTAACTGGAAGAGCCCTTTTCTTACTATTATTTTCGCTGTCCTAAAACAGAAATATAAAAACAGTAAGCTTTTGCTCAAATATAGAAATTAAACTTCTGGAAAACACCTATCTTTAGCCTTTAAAATTTTGCCAAAAGAAGAGAGACTAAAAATGAACTAAAGCAAGCTAGATCTAACTAAATCTTTCTTTAAAACTTGAGATCTAAACTATTTGCTTTGAAGTGCATAAAATAAATGAGAAATTCAGCCTTTGAAACCAACAATCCTTTTACTTTATGTGTATTTAGAACAAAGTAACCAAAGGATGTAGAATTTGATGAGAAAGAGAGGAAAGAAATGCTTGATTTTCTTGAAAGCCTTGGGCAATGGAGTCTCCTGCTTCGACGGAAAGTGGAGGGACTATGTTAATTCACCACAATTTTGAAGAATGAGGGGGCAGCAAGCTAGCTTAACCTCTCCTTCAAATGAGATATCCTGCACAACTTCAAACTTCTTGCAAAGAGGTTAATCACATTGGTGTCATATAATTTAGAAAATTTGAGAGCATGAGAATTAAACAAAATAGGCATGCAATCAAACTACCTAGCATACATGAGACAATAGAAAGATTTAGTTAGATCTAGCTTGCTTTAGTTCATCTTTAGTATCTCTTCTTTTGGCAAAATTTTAAAGGCTAAATATAGGTGTTTTCTAGGAGTTTAATTTCTATATTTGAGCAAAAGCTTACTGTTTTTATATTTCTGTTTTAGGACAGGGAAAAGAATAGTAAGAAAAGGGCTCTTCCAGTTAGTTAAATTCAAAAATTTATTAGTCTATCATAGGATTGTACTTAGAAATTTTTTTAGTCTTGCAAACTAACAGCCCAAAGCACTCTTAAAGTGTCTTTGGCCCTATTTGTATCTTGTTTGCTCACTGATTTTGTGCAGGTTGGTGCAAAGACAAGAGGAAATTCTACTGAAAATCCAAGAAATTGAAGTTTCTAAGGCCCCCCAGGGTGGCCTTATTCTGTTTAAACATTGTCAAAAGTAAATTTTCAGTTGCATGATCCATATATAAGGGTCCAATCTTATTTGAAAGAAGATTTAAAGACTCTTAAAAGAGCACTTGTAACCGAGCTAATAAAATAAGTGAGCCAAGGGAGGCCTCACATTTTTGTTTTCCCCGTAAGGGGGTTGGTGTTGTGATTTTGGGCATCTTTCCTTTTGGCTTCTTTTCTTTGCTTAAAGTTCAAAATTATTTCACGTATAAGGATAAGCTAAAGAAGTATCTCAATTCATCACATTTCATATAAAGTTAAATCAGTTTAGATTAGATTTCCTTTTGCAAAGTAGAACATTAATTGTTAGATTAGTTTTACCTACTGCAATTTCAATTTGGCAAATAAACCATCCCCTCAGCTCCTCGAAAAAGGCCTGGTCAGTGTGGATTAGTAATTAGTCTCACATTTCAATTCAGTTATTTATTTTCTTGTTTAAAATAAACAAATTCCCCTTAGCTCACAGTGCGGTTCCTGACCCTTCCAGTTGTGAGTTAGTCTCGATCTGTTGGAAATAAGTTTCATGCACGTTGTGTTGGTCAGTGGTTGATAGATTAATTAGGACAATCTCTAAAGTAGTTAGCTTAATACGCGGGAAAATGTCTTAAAGTGACCTGCGAAGTAAGGCATGCCCTCTCGGGACCTGGCTTCCCACCTGTTTTGGACATCCATCACTTTGAGTGAGTTTACTGGTGAGACCATTGGGTTTTGGTAAACTCTCTGCAAGTTTCCAAACAAAGAGCTAACCTCCAAGGAGGCCCAAACTATTTCATTAACTAAACATCAATTTATCCTAATAGAACATGCGAACTACATTGCCCATGATTCACTTTAAGACACTGGTCTCAATTTTCACATTCAGCAAAGCCACAGGCTTCATCTTCAATTTGGTTATCTATTGGAAATAATTTAAATGAAACTTGCATCTAACAATTGTTTCTCAGTATCCTTTTGATGCAAGTATATGCTTATTGATTGTATATCGTGGTGAATGTTTACTTCATGTTTTATCAGTTTATGGTTGATTGTTTAATAAACTCCTAGATTTCATTTTTTGTACTTAGCTTATTTTCAAAACCTTAGTATATTTGTTAGGGACTACCCCCCTTGGCTTCGCTAGGAGTTGGCCTAGAAATCACCTTAGGTGACAGCACCTTAGCTCTCACTTGCCCCCAAGGACACACCAAGTGGATTGAAGATTTCTTCCACGTCCCCCGGGTGTGTATAAGGCGGCAACACAAACAACCACTACAACCATTGTAATATCGATGGACACGCTAAAGATAAGTATTGAAAGCTACATCTAGAGCTAAATTCAAAGAACCATAAGAAGGATGCCAAAAAGAAGAACCATGGATTCAAGCAACCAAGTAGAGAGAAGCTCGGATGTAGACGAAAAGATTGTCTACACTACAATGCAAAAGGAGGTGAAAGTGAGTAGCCTTCATCACAAGGAAGAGAAGGAGATGACTAAACTCTTCCATATTAAGATCCAAGTCAAGAATACAAAGGTGGATACTCTATTTGATAATGGTTCATAGGCCAACCTCATTGCAGAACATCTAGTCTGCAAGCTTGGATTGCAAGTTCATGATCATCCTAACCCATATCCACTAGGATGGGTAAATAAGGATGCAGAGCTCAAGGTCACTAAACAATGTAAGATCAAATTCATTATAAGTTCAAACTATATTGATGTAGTGGAGGTAGATGTAGTACCACTCGATGTGTGTAGTGTAGTGTTTGGAAACTCCTACAAATATATGAGAGATGAAATCTTCATGAAGAGAGCAAACCAATACAACTTGATCAAGAATGGGAAGTCTTTCATCATCAATGCACATAAAGGTAAATCCAAGATCTCTCTGGTAAGTGCTAACCAAGCGAAGAAATTGATCAATTTTATTAAGAAGTTTGAATTACTTTTCTTAATAAAGAATCAACCAAGTCATGAATCGGTAAAAGTAAAGGCATCTCTGGAGGGATGTAAGAAAGAGAAAAAACGCCAGTTGGAGGAGTTGGTGTAGGCATATAGAGAAGTGTTTCAGGAGCCAAAAGGGTTACCACCTAAGAAGGAAGTGGAGCATGAAATATAGTTGTTGTCTAACTACCCATTGTCAACATGTACAGAAATCAATCTTGGAAGCAAATGAAGTGAAGAAACAATTGCAAGAGTACTTCAATCAAGCCCCTCACCTTGTGGGTCACCTATCATCATAGTACCCAAGAAGGATGGGACTTTGTGAATTTGTATCGACTACAGAATTTGGAACAAGATCACCCTCAAGTATCAGTACCCTCTGCCCAGGATGGATGACTTGTTAGATCAATTGCAGCATGTCGAGTACTTCACCAAGTTGGATCTCAAATCGGGATACCACCATGTATGAGTTAAAGAAGAAGACACTTGGAAGACCGCCTTCAAGACAAGGCAAGGTCTATATGAATCCTTGGTAATGTTGTTTAGTTTATGTAATACACTAGCTACATATATGCATTTGATGAATGATGCATTGCGTCCCTTTCTAGATTCATTTGTGATAGTATACTTAAGATGATATATTAGTTTATAGCTCTATTTGGGAAGAGAATATCTCACATCTCATGCAAGTGTTAGAGACTTTGAAAAAGCATCAGTTGTTGACCAACATTAAGAAATGTGATTTTGCTCAACAATCATTGGTGTATTTGGAGTATGTGAATAATGGTGGATGGCAACTCAAGTTAGAGACTCTGAAAAAACATCAATTGTTGGCTAATATTAAGAAATGTAAATTTGCTCAGCAATCATTGGTGTATTTCAAGTATGTGATTGGTGGAGGGAAACTCAAGATAGATCCCACAAAGATGAAGTCCATCCTCAAATGGCTAGTTCCTACTAATGTCACTGAAGTTAGGAGCTTTGTAGCGTATGGGAGAGGCTCACACCTCCAAGGTTGTAAGACATTTTGGTGTAGTGGCCCAAAATGCAAGATGTAGCTCAATTTATCAGATGATGAATACTTTGTTGTACTAGCAAGCCTAGTAACAAAAAGCAAGGTTTATACCATCCCTTACCTATGCCCACTAGACCCTGGGATAGCATCTTCATTTATTTTGTGGGTGGTTTTCCAACAACCAGGAAGGGACATGACTATTTGTTTGTGGTAGTTGACAGGTTCAGCAAGATGTGCATTCTTATGTCTTGTAAAAAGGCCATCAAAGGACAAGAAGAAGCAAACATGTTCTTTGAAAAGATCTAAGTGCATGTTGGGATACCAAGGAGCATCATCTCAGTTGGAATACCAGATTTCTCAATGCCTTTTGGACTACACTTTGGGAGAAGACAAACACCAAGTTGAAGAGATATACAACTCTCCATCCACAAACAGATGGGCAGACAAAAGTAGTCAACAAGATGGTTCAACTTTTGAGGGGTTGCAACTAGAAGCATCCAAAAACCTGGGATGAAAAATCGATTTATATTCAACACTCTTATAACAAAGCAGTCCACACTTCTATCGGCAAGTACCCTTTTGAAACTTGCTTTGGGTATTTGCCACCTTTGCCCTTGGATGTTGTATATGGACAATGTTACAACAAAATCTAGCACCCCCAAATGAGGTAGAGTCCCAAGCATCAAGATGCTAGTTTCATGCAACTCAAGAAGGCTACCCATTGTCACCGCAACAACTCTTCCTCACACTTTTGGTTGTCTCTTATCCAACTCAAGGGAGGCTCCCCTATAAATAGGATTGCTAAGGCTATAGAGTGGAGGCTCAAGGTGATTTTGTGAAGAGTAAGCCTAAGCAAAACGTATGGTAGTAATATAATAGAAAATGAGTGGTGTGAGAAAGGAGTATGAAGGTAGAAACTCTAATACCAAGTGTCAATCCATATATGGGATAAATGGAATCAAAGTGGTATGAATCCAAGAGGGAAAGTGCTTGAATATGTAAAGTTAATAAAGGCTGCTATGCATGTCACAAATTAGCCTTAGCTTGCTGCTTATTTATGCAGAAAATTGACCATGGAGAGCTAAGATTGGTACTCTAAAACAATGTTATGAAGGTGATGTTATATTATTCCAAGCAACAACCTAGTTTGTTAGATGCAAGTTTATAAAACAGCAATAAATATAAGAGGGGCCAAGTCGTCACTTTACATTAACCAAATGACACATGGTTCATCATAAGGCCTTCATAAAAATGCTACAAAGATATTCTACAATAAATAAACAACATATGATAAAAAATTCCACACATAAAAGGCCTCATAATAGATAGATGCAATACCTCCAATCTTCCATTAAGCTTGCCAAAATGATGTAAAATTTAGCCCAAGGGAGAGCTCCTCAATCCCCAAATTCTCAACCCTTACAATGGAGAGAGAGCTCCTCTTTTATAGAGCGAGTCTCTTCTCTCATACAAATAAAATATCATTATTTGCTAACTAACTCCATGACAAGCCAAATAAATATTATAATAATGGAGTAGTTAGATCTCTCCTCAATCCATGGTTGACCATGTTACAACATGTGGACACTAGCCTCTCCAAGGCAATTCACCCTCATCCAAAAATAGTACTAGTGTGGATGGGATGCACCACCAAAAATAGACATCAAACCAAGTCAAATGACAAGTGTCCACATGGAATGTGCCCTCCAAGAATGTGCATGCATAAAACCACTCTACGTGTGTGAATTCCAAGGTGACCAACTTCATGGATGAATCTGCAAGATGCCAAATGGATGGAATGATCCACAAGAAAAGATGTCTTCAACTCCCCAAAATAGAAAGTAGATCGTCTCTCCACAAGTGTGCCCTCCAAGGCAATCCAAAAATAGCAAGAAGAAACCCTCCACATGTGTGCCTTCCAAGAATAATCTCCAAAAATAGAAAGGAGACCAAGTACAAGAGTATGTTAAGTCACACGTATGACCCTCCTCATGTGCCATACACCTCCCAATAACAACCTCCATAACCACCCCAAATAAAATAGTATATGTGCTAAATCAAAGAGGTGAGGACTTGGACTCTCTCCAATGAAGGCCAAAAGATTCCAAGTGTAGCTGAAATATCCATGCAATAAAAATGAGAGAGCACCTAGGAGAGGTGAGCCCTAGAAAACTATGCCATGTAACTACCTCAACCACCCAACAAATCACAAAATATTCTCCATATGAAGTGTGCTCTGGGAGAATGTGCCAAGGTGGTTAGAACTCATCAATAAAATACTCCTCCATATGCCATGTCATAAAAGTATCCAACCCACCCAAGAGGGTGTTCCCTAGAGAAGTGTGCCAACCTCTCTAAGAAACAAATAATATATTGCATACCTTGAAAACTATGCCCAAGAAGGGGACAGCATCACTAGAAAGCTTCAACTAAGTCCAAATAGCCACTCCAAGTGTGAAAAGGACGCATATAAAGTAGGGTTTCCAGGCTATTAACCTTAATTTGGATAAATTAGATTAATTTAACCATTAGTTAAATCAACCTCAACATGTGTGCACAAAGATTAATGCTCAAATATTGTAGATTTTCTGAGGTCCTATGAGGCTGCCACCTAAGGTCTATCCTTGACCTTAGTATGGCTCTAAGTTTCAACTGTGTGGTTGTCTTCTCTTGTTGTTTTAGGAGAGCAAACAGTCACCCAACTTTCTGCTCAATGTTTAATGGTTAAGTGCTCTTTTAAGGTGCCCTTGCAAGTGTTTTCTTTACTCAATGTTAGCGCATGCATAATACATTAAAACACATAACACTACCTCTAGATCTTTGAACTTTAAAATGTTGATCTACACTTCTAAGCATGCATAAATTTGACACAGGTATTTTTGGTCAACATGACCCTGGATAAAACCCCTCCGGGGAAAACCAATTTGGGATATATGTATATAGAAGGCCTCAAAGCAAAATGTACAACACAGGAAACATAAACAAGTGAACCTGGTACAATAGCAACCACTCTCTAGTGCCTTGGAGTTCCTCGAAGACTTTCCCACAAGCCTTGTGAAGTAAGGCGCCCCTTGCCTTGGTGAGCCTTCTTCTTCTTGCTTGCCTTTGTCTTTATCCTGATCCTTTGCTTTGCCTTTGTTGTTGCTTGCCTCTGAACTTGCCTTGTCTTTCTCCTTGCCTTTGAAGTAGTCTCCCTCTCAACAGAAAAACCTCCTCCAAGTGATGGTGCGCCCCTCCTCTCAAGTGCGCCACCCACACATGCAAAAACTCAAACAATGAGTGAATCCTCCTCCCTATCCAAGCACCCTCATCTCCTCATGAAGTGTGCCTCCTCTCTACTAGCAAGAACCCACAAAGAATAGGCCAAACCCTTGCTTGATGCGCCCTCCTCTCAAGAATGTGCCCTCCTCTCAAGCAAATGCACCTACCTCCATGAAATGCACCTCGTCCTCTAGAAGTGTGTGACCTCACTCCATAGGGCTTCCTCTATAGCAAAAGAGTAAGCCATGACAAAGGGAGTGAGCCAACAGGTAATGGGTAGAGCTCCTCCAACTAGAAATGTGCCCCTCCTCTCAAGGTTGCGCCCTCCTCTCTAGTAAATGCGCCCTCCATCAAGTGTATGCGCCCTCCTCTAGAAATGTAGTCATGCCTCCATGGAAGGCTTCTCCAGGCTCCCTCAAGCAACCACAAGCTTCCTCCTCAAGCTCTCATACAAGTGTGCCCTCCTCTCCTTGAGAAATGCGCCCTCTCCTCCTCCTTTCCAAAACTCACAAGTGAAGAATGAATCTCAAAATACACTATACCCTCACTTTAGCCTCCTTTGGCCAAGCCCTAAAAGATCAATGGCCTAGATCCAATCTAGACAAGTCTAATCAATGGGTGAGATCTCATCCAAAAATCTCACTAAGGAAACCCACTTTCCTTAGTTTCTTTATGTCTATTAATTCACCCACTTTGTGAATTAATTGTCACTTTATGACTTAAGTGACATATTTCACTTTTGACTTAAATCTCCTAAGTCAAAGTGAAATTAGAATCATAAAGTAAAGTACAAGGGTAATAGTCTCCCCCTTTGTGCTTAGAGACTCATAAGCACATGGGGACCACTTCCCAAGGTACCCAAATCCCAACAAATATAACCATAGTCCTCCCAATTAATCACTGACAAATTAAATCACAATGAACATGTGTGCCAATAAGGGGTGCACTTTACTAAAGTGTTGTACCATGTATAAAAGATTTTATCCCTAGCAAAACCCCTCCATTATAACAAAACATAAAGTCTAACCTAAAGTGCACCATCACCAAGGGATTATTACATCAAAATCGCCATCTAACATTAGGAAACGGTAAGATCGCCATCAAATCATAATGTAATACCCCTTTTGTAACTCAAACTTAGGAAATAGTGTATCAATGAGGGTACTAACATCATAAAACACATTCCCCCGTAAGTGACGTCTAAAAAATGTGACATTATAAAGTTAAATCACCTAAGAAAATCCCACAAAGGCAACATGAATCATCTCACCATAGTAACATCATATAACCATAGTCCTCCCAATTAGTCACTAACAAATTAAATCACCATGAACATGTGTGCCAATAAGGGGTGCACTTCAATAAAGTGTTGTACCATGTATAAAAGATTTTCTGCCTAGAAAAACCCCTCCATTATAACAAAACATAAAGTGCACCACCACCAAGGCATTATTACATCAAAATCACCATCTAACATTAGGAAAAGGTTAGATCACCATCAAATCATAATGTACTACCCATTTTCTAACTCAAACTTAGGAAATAACATATCAATGAGGGTACTAACATCATAAAACACATTCCCCCATAGGTGATGTCTAGAAAATGTGACATTATAAAGTTAAATCACCTAGGAAAATCCCACAAAGGCAACATGAATCATCCCACCATAGTAACATCATAAGAGAAAGGGACATTACAAAAAGGCTAACCCATCCAAAAATCAAGTGTGTCCCCCATCACACATCCAACATATAAGGGCCATGTAGAGCACCCCTCCTAGTGCCACCAAATAATACCCCATCATAATGCAAAAGTCACTAGGAAAATTCAACAATCACGAAACATATATCTCCTAACCATCACCATCTAACGCCTTAGGGAGCTAGAACCATAATACATATCCAAGATAAGCATATAAACCAAACAGCCATAATGAGATAGTATGCTCCACATCCATCAAAAGTGCAACCAAGTGGTGATCAACAAGGCAAGCACATGTGAGAAGACCATCAAGTAACAAGCAAAATTACCATCCAACCAAGAAAAAGTGAGATTCCCCCAACCAAAGATCTTCATCAAATGATATGATGCCATGAAGAGAAGGGGCTCTATGAAGATGAATTCCCCCCAAGTTGATCCAAAAGATCCAAAGAACTAGCATCAAATCTCCATCAATGCGATGAAATTCACAAGGTGGAGCCTCATCCAATATGAGGTGTAACAGACAACAAGGAGGATTGACGAAAGACATCACAAGAAATGCATTGAAAGCAGAAAAAATTGTTGAAAAGATTAGGCAAATCCATTTGCAAGTACAGGAGACATTAAAGAAGTCACGAGAAAAGTACAAGGCCCAACATGATCAGCATAGAATTGAGAAAACATTCATGGTGGGAGACAAAGTTTGGTTGCATCTAAAAAAAGAAAGACTACAGGGTACTAGTAAGATGACTGTCACCCCCTCGCATTAGGGGTAACTATGGAGATCATGCCTCGAGGCCCACAAGTACCAGACATGGAGTGTCAAGAGCTAGATTGACTAGCATAGCCCCACAGGGCCCCTCCTATTCATTGATATACCATCATATGTCACTAGCAGCAGAGCAATGTCCATCACACTGGCCTGGCCCCAGAGGACAATGAGTCTTGCTTCAAGAAGTCATAAGTTCGGTATCATGGTAAGTGTCATTTTAATAATTGAAGCATTTGAATATGTTCCAAAGAATCTTTCTTGATTACAGAACGTTTGCTTGGAATTTATACTCGTTGCCTTATTTAACCTTGGTGGGTGTCATTTTGTCCTAGTAAGTCGGTCACCCTTGGGAATAGGGTGCTACTTGTGGAATCCTTCAAGAGTCATCGTCCACTCTCGATCATACTTATCACTTTCCACACTTCTTTCCTTCTGTCTCCTTATCTTTAGGGATTTTCGGGAGTACTGACCCAAGAAGGGATTGTACCTCATTTCATGGGAAGAAGGGGCTAAAGGCCTCAAGGAGAAAGTAGCTGGCAAAAGATAAAAGCCAAATCATGAACCTTCCAGATGCTCGCCCAAGAGGTCATGAGAAACAATGAAGCGTTATCTCTTAAAAGCATAAGACCTGCAAAAGCATAAGCTCACATATATAGATGTCTCACTTGTTGAGGGATCTACACAAGTGTGTTACAAGCTAGACTATACACCCATGGCACTCTGTGTACCTCTCCCTTCAAGCGATTCTGTGGTACTGCCCCCCAAGCTAATCGATTAACGTATAGGGAGTACCCAGTGTTTGAACTTTGGACCTTAATTAATTAATGGCAAATAAATGGATAGGAAAAAGCATGCATTGAGAAACGAAGGTGAAGCACAACCTCTACAAAGGCACCCATAAATGAGACAATACAAACCCTTCTATGTCATGAACCCCATGCCCAGAAGTTTACCCCACTCCACTTCACACTCACACATGGCTTAGATAGGCTTCTCTCAGGAAACACCTTGGACCTAAGGAATGACTGACCCAATAGGATGCCTTGACACCCCTCCCACACCTAAATTTGACAAATTGTATAACATCTTTGAGCATTTGTTTAGTTTGAAAAGGGGGGTTTGATGCACATGTTCGGGTGGTTTGATTATTAGATATGGCTTACTTGTTATGATACTTGTGACTCATGGACCCATAGAGGGCGTACATGTTTATCTTTGCAGGACCTTGCCCGGTGGACATGTATTCATGAGGAGATGATTAGTTCAGACCTTCATGAGGGCTTGAAGCCCAAGGATGGATGCAGAGAGCCCATGCTCGGGGCAAGATCATGATGACCAGTTGCACAATGAAGGAAGAGGACCTTGCCTTTGGAGGCACTTTGACATGACCTTAGGATGGCTTTCCACCTCCTCCCACTTGGACGTTGGCCTTTGGAGGCCTAGAGGACACCTTCCTAGCCCATGATGTCACCTAGGGCTGGTTTTGATGGAGGAGGTCTTGACGATGATGTTGGCACGTGTGGACGAGGATCAAGGCCTTTGGAGGCCTATCGCCATGCTTCTCCAACCTAACGTCACCTTTGTGGAGGCTAACGCCACCCTAAGAGGGATGGCGTCACCCTTGTTAGGGTTATTTTGTGAAGAATTGATTTTATTTTTAATTTTAATGAGAAAATTAACATGTAGGCTCAGTTTTGTGAAAAGACACAATTGTTGGGTAAAATAAGCTAGGATTTTCCATATAAATATGGTTGGCTTTATTTCATTTACACATAACTCTCCCCATTGAAGAGGGAGGACTGAAATTTGCGCCTTCTAAGGGTTATTGGCTGAAATTACTAAGGTGCACTTGCTTGGAGACTTATTGTGGATGCATCTTGGATCAATTTTTGGTGAAGTCTTGAGGCAATCTACTGTTTTTGTGCTAGATTGTTCTTGGTGAAGTAATTCTGCAATTTTCATTTCATGGTAAATGTTTACTTGTTCATATTTAAGATTATGAAATTGTTTGCTTCAAACCCTAGGAGTAAGGAACATAAGGTGCTTCTTTCTTGCTCTTTATTTGCTAAGCTTTGTCAAAGAAGATCTTGTATAGACAAACTTCTAAAGCCCTAAAGTGCTAGCACTTTAGAATCTTGTTCTAGTTACTTGTTGCATGAAATATATTTCAATAGTCTAAGAAAGAGGAAATCGCTAGGGCCTAGAAGTGCCTACTCTCTAGCTAAATTTACCTTTTAAAGCTTGGTTCTTTGAGGACTTAAGGTGTTACTCCTCAAGATCCACTTTATCCTTTCTTAGACAAGTATTATCTTTTTCTCCAAGTTATTGTGCTAATATAATTGACTCCATAAGCCCTAAAAGGCACTAGTTCTTGCTTCTCTCTTGTTGGAAGATTGATCAAACACTCAAACTTTATTCTCTCAAGCTTATGCTAACTAACTCTAACACTAACTTAGCCTAGATCTCTAACTTTCTTGCTGCAGTTATAAAAGTTTGCTACAGCCATCTAACTGCAACAAATTTTCTCCCTAATGGACTTTGAATGCAAGCTAAACACTTCAGAAATTGCTTGTGACATTTGATTATCATTCTGCTTAGTAAATGCTATGTTTCCACTGTCTTTTCAATCAATTATGAAGAGTCATTATTGCAGTTGTTACTATTTATTAAATGCTCTTGTAAATTTGTTCATTGCTGCATTTTTATATCAGGTAGCATATTTTTCACTTGCTTTATTGTCTCTTGAAGCTTTACTATCATATTTGTACTTGAAACTGCCATATATATGCTATGTTGTCTTGTTCCAGGAAGGTACACTTCATCACTTTCATTTGCTTCATCTTTCTTGGACACAAACCTTGTGACATCTTTGACTTGAGTGACCAATGAGAGGGGGGTACGTTTTATCCTTATCCTTAGCTTACCCAGCCCTTTAGGTCACTAGGGACGCCTCCCTTGGGTTGGACTTTCATCCATCCCTAAAAGTGGGGATTTCCTATTGAGGTGACAGTGATAGGATATCATGTTTGTTACGCCAATCTCCCTTACTTGTCGTAGGTTTTGAACAAGTGCAAATTGGGCAATAACATTTTTGGCGTTGCTTCTAGGGAAGATTTGAGTCAGTTTTCCTCAACAACACATCTTTGGTAAGCCTTTCCTCAAATCCTTTTACTTTACAAGCTTACCTGGCGACTCCACTGAGGGTGATTCCCTCACTTCCTTTAATAATCCTTGAAGGGTTATCTAGCGACTCCATTGATGAAAACCCATATCAGACATCATTATAGCAGCCAACCTTTAACCCATGGCTCCTCCAAAATGGGCCACCGATAAGATTTTTGGACCCTTGGACATGAGTAGAATCCCAGGGTATCCTCGACAAATGCTTCCTCAGTACACAGAGTTATGGCTGCCCAAGTTTTTTGGTAACAATGAGACTATTGTTGAGTAACACATGAGTATGTTTTGGACCTTCTTTGAATTCTTTCCCATAGAGGAAGATGATGAAGATTTGGTGATGAGACTTTTTGCAATCACTCTTCATGGGGATGCTAAAATATCGTTTAATGGTCTCCCTGACAAAAGCATCAAGAGCATGTCTGACTTTGAAAAGATCTTCCTCGATAGATGGAGCACTGAAGAAGCCCCTGACGTGCTCTGCAACATGAAAGAGGAAGAAAATTACGAAGAGGAGCAAGAATTATCCCATGACTCCACTAAAGACAACAAAGACTTGATCGAAGAACGAGAGCTTGAAGAGGTGAGTCATGAGGATGAAGTGTTGGTGTCTGCTCCTCCACCCGATGAAGTCATCCAAGCTGTCATTCATCCTGCACAAGAAGAAGAGAATGTGGTTAGTCATTTTCCTTTTCAGGTTTTTGATGATGCTATGTTCTATGATTCAGAAGGTGAAATAGATGAACCCTTGGATGTACTAGACCCTTTATGTTATGATAAAGGTAATGATGTGATTGATAATATTGATGAGTTCATACATGTTGGGAGACATAAATGGGATGTGGTTGGTCATGATGAAGATCCCATTTATGATATGGAAGGTCATTTTCAATTGTTGCCTTGACAAAAACCAGGTGTGATTGTTGCTAATCCAGATGTTTGGCAACAAGAAGATGACATGGTTACGAACTTGTTCCAACCACCCAGGCATGACCTTTTTCAATATTCTCATGATGATTTTTGGTCATACCCTAAGGAGTTTGATGCTTATTCTTTTAAGCACTTGGATTTATTCTATGAAGAAGAGTTTCAACCACCGCTTTGCTCGGTTTTTTATAAGGGTGAGGACATGGTTTTCCTGAAGCAGGATACTTATGATGAGGTTTTTCAACCTCCTCCTCTTCCTTTATCTCACCATGTCATTAAGGATGCAGTTGTGAAACATGTTCTTTGTCTCAAGTTTTCTCCAAGGCAAAGATTTTTCTTAGAATTCAAGGGTAGGTTGAATGCTTTAAGAAGAAGCCTTATACCTCGAGCCTTCAACCTTTCCCTGAGAAGTTGTCAGTCATCCTCCACATTCTTGTCTGTCCCCTCTCAGACCTTAGGGAGCGATGAAGTCCAGGGTAGTCAACCTTCAGACTCTTTGAGTCAACCTGTCGAGTCTTTGACCTTTCACGATCCTTTTCAGAGATGGATTGAGTGTTTTTCTAGAAATGTGACTTGGCATGATTTTGTCCCTCCCTCTCGCCACCATGGGTTAGAGTTTATGATTTCCTATGATATGATGCATGTTCTAACTCGTGTTTTTTTTGTGCTTAACTTGTCATTGTTTTGGTTTATGATGAAGCATAGAGGTAGATCTTATGATATACTGCTAAGATGGTTTCACTGGTTTCATGATTATACCTAGCATTCAATTAATTGATTAGTATAGGTTAGGGTAGGCATTTTGCATTCCATTGTATATATCATGCATATCATGCTAGTATAGTTGCATCTTACATATTGTTATGCTACATTTGTATATATTGTATGATTATGTTTACGTGTTAGAATAGAATTTTCCTTTTAGCATTTGCTTTGGATTTTGATCATTTTATAAGAACAAGGGGTGATAGAGCCATCCCAGGTACTCTGACATTTTGCTTGAGTGTGTGGGCACAGGTCATACCAGAGATGTTGAGGTTCTCATGCGCTCTACGGTAAGCACATATCCCCGAGTAGGAGTCGGATGTTACCCCCTCACGATAGGGGTAACTATGGAGATCATATCTCGAGGCCACAGGTAGCAGACATGGAGTGTCGAGAGCCAAATTGACTAGCATAGAACCACAAGGCCCCTCCTATTCATTGATGCACCATCATATGTCACCAGCAGCAGAGCAGCGTCCATCACACCGGCCTGACCCTAGAAGACAGCAGATCTTGCTTCATGAGGTAATAAGTCTGGTATCATGGTAAGTGTCACTCTAATAATTGAAGCATTTGAATATGTTGCAAAGAATCTTTCTTGATTACAGAACGTTTGCTTGGAATTTTTACTCTTTTCCTTATTTAACCTTGGTGGGTGTCATTTTGTCCTAGTAAGTTGGACACCCTTGGGAATAGGGTGCTACTGGTGGTTTCCTTCAAGAGTCATCATCCACTCTCGATCATACTTATCACTTTCCACACTTCTTTCCTTCTGTCTCCTTATCTTTAGGGATTTTTAGGTGTACTGACCCAAGAAGGGATTGTACCTCATTTCATGGGAAAAAGGGGCTAAAGGCTTAGAGGGGAAAGTAGCTGGCAAAAGATAAAATCCAAATCATGAACCTTCCATATGCTCACCCAAGAGCTCTTGAGAAACAATAAAGCATTATCTCTTAAAAGAAAAAGACCTGCAAAAGCATAAGCTCACATATATAGATGTCCCACTTGTTGAGGGATCTACACAAGTGCGTTACAAGATAGACTATACCCCCATGGCACTCTGTGTACCTCTCCCTTCAAGTGACTCCGTGGTACTTCCCCCCAAGCTAATCGATTAACCTATAGGGAGTACCTAGTGTCTAGACCTTAATTAATTAATGGCAAATAAATGGCTAGAAAAAAGCATGCATTGAAAACGAAGGTGCAGCACACCCTCTACAAAGGCACTCATAAATGAAACAATACAAACCCTTGTATGTCATGAACCCCATGCCCAGAAGTTTACCCCAATCCACTTCACACTCACACATGACTCAGATAGGTTTATCTCGAGAAACACCTTGGACCTAGGGAATGATTGACCCAATAGGATGCCTTGACACCCCTCCCACACCTAAATTTGACAAATTGTATAACGTCTTTGAGCATTTATTTAGTTTGAAAAGGGGGGTTTGATGCACATGTTCGAGTGGTTTGATTATTAGATGTGGCTTACTTGTTATGAACTTATGATACTTGTGACTCATGGAGCCATGGAGGGCGTACATGTTTGTCTTTGCAGGACCTTGCCCGGTGAATTCATGGGGAGATGATTAGTCCGAACCTTCATGAGGGCTTGAAGCCCAAGGATAGATGTAGAGACCCCATGCCTGGGGCAAGATCATGATTGCACAATGAAGGAAGAGGGCGTTGCCTTTGGAGGCACTCTAACATGACCTTAGGATGGCTTTCCACCTCCTCCCACTTGGACGTTGGCCTTTGGAGGCCCAGAGGACACCTTCCTAGCCCATGACGTCACCTAGGGATGGTTTTGATGGAGGAGGTCTTGACGATGATGTTGGCACGTGTGGACGAGGATCAAGGCCTTTGGAGGCCTAGCGCCATGCTTCTCCAGCAAAATGTCACCTTTGTGGAGGCTAACCTCACCCTAAGAGGGATGACGTCACCCTTGTTAGGGTTATTTTGTGAAGAATTGATTTTATTTTTAATTTTAATGAGCAAATTGACATGTAGGCTCAATTTTGTGAAAAGACACAATTGTTGGGTAAAATAACCCCGGATTTTCCATATAAATATGATTGGCTTGATTTCATTTACACATAACTCTTCCCATTGAAGAGGGAGGACTGAAATTTGCACCCTCTAAGAGTTATTGGTTGAAATTACTAAGGCGCACTTGCTTGGAGACTTATTGTGGATGCATCATAGATCAACTTTTGGTGAAGTCTTGAGGCAATCTAGGGTTTTTGTGGTAGATTATTCTTAGTAAAGTAAATCTACAATTTTCATTTCATGGTAAATGTTTATGGTAAGTTTACTTGTTCATACTTAAGATTATGAAATTGCTTGCTTCAAACCCTAGGAGTAAGGAGCATAAAGTGTTTCTTCCTTGCTCTTTATTTGCTAAGTTTTGTCAAAGAAGATCTTGTCTAGACAAACTTCTAAAGCCCTAAAGTGCTAGCTCTTTAGAAGCTTGTTCTAGTTGTTGCATTAAATATATTTCAATAGTCTAAGAAAGAGGAAATTGTTGGGGCCTAGAAGTGCCTACTCTCTAGCTAAATTTACCTTTTAAAGCTTGTTTCTTTGAGGACTTAAGGTGTTACTCCTCAAGATCCACTTTATATTTTCTTAGACAAGTATTATCTTTTTCTCCAGGTTATTGTTCTGATATAATTGACTCCATAAGCCCTAAAAGGCACTAGTTCTTGCTTCTCTCTTGTTGGAAGATTGATTAAACACTCAAACTTTATTCTCTCAAGCTTATGCTAACTAACTCTAACACTAACTTAGCATAGATCTCTAACTTTCTTGCTGTTGTTATAAATGTTTGCTACAGCCATCTAACTGCAGCAAATTTTCTGCATAATTGACTTTGAACGCAAGCTAAACACTTCAGAAATTGCTTATGACAGTTGATTATCATTTTGCTTAGTAAATGTTATGTTTCCACTGCCTTTTCAAGCAATTCTGAAGAGTCTTTATTGCAGCTGTTACAATTTATTAAATGTTGCTGTAAATTGTTCATTGCTGCATTTTTATATCAGCTAGCATATTTTTCACTTCGTTTACTGTCTCTTGAAGCTTTACTATCATATATGTACTTGAAACTGCCATATATATGCTTTGTTGTCTTGTTCAGGGAAGGTACACTTCATCACTTTCATTTGCTTCATCTTTCTTGGACACAAACCTTGCGACATCTTTGACTTGAGTGACCAATGAGAGGGGGGTACTTCTTATCCTTATCCTTAGCTTACCCAGCCCTTTAGGTCGCTAGGGACACCTCCCTTGGGTTGGACTTTCATCCATCCCTAAAAGTGGGGATTTCCTATTGAGGTGGCAGTGATAAGATATCATGTTTCTTACGCCAATCTCCCTTACTTATCGTAGGCTTTGGACAAGTGCAGATTGGGCGATAACAAAGACCAAGCCTCTATTGTATGGTCATTTTGAAGTATTGGGGAAGGTGGTTGATAATGCCTACAAGCTCAGTCTACCCCCATATATGCGCATTTACTCAGTACTGAATGTGGAAAATTTGAAACTCTATAAGCCTTATGTTATCGTAGGATTTGTACTTGTGCAAAACCCACCTCAAGTAACCCAAATCTTGCATAACAATGGAAAATTCTACCACTGTCACCTTAGTAAGAACTTCTCTTGTTTTAGTGATGGAAGAGGTCCATCACAAGAGAGGCTTCCCTGGTGACCTCAAGGGATCAAAATAGTAATTATAGTAGCCAAGCCTACCACCCCCCTCTCTTGATCACTTAAAGATTGGTCTAGGTCAAGGTAGTGAAAGAGGTATGAAGTTGTTTAAGTACCTGCCCAAAACAAGAACACTTTATAGCATATACATGATTATTTCCAAGTTCAAACAAGCAATAAATACCTCTTAAGACACTAGACAATGATCATCTATTGCAAATTTGCAGCAGTATACCAGTCTTATAACAGCAATAAAAATTTGTAACAGCAACAATAAAAAGAGCTCAGAATTTCAACAATTAACCATGAAAATTAAGCATGTATCACATAAAACATTGCCCAATTGTTTGAGAGAAATTATGAGTGGGTTAGACCACTTTTCCAAGAGTGTATGCAGCAAAATAAAGTATTATCAGGTGGATGTAACAAACTTTATTAACAACAGCAAGTTATTAGATTAGTTTGCAAGTGTAGTGTTAGTAATGTTAGTACAGAGCATAAGGAAGTTGAAAAAGAGTGTTTGTTGATCAATTTCACCACAAGAGAGCTTTTAAAACCAATTCCTTTGAGGGTTATGGAGTCTTATAACAGAAAATACAACTAAGCTTGAAGGTTGAGCTAGTAGAAACCAAGAGGTAGGGTTCAAACTCTAAGGTGCTAGCACATTAGGGCCTTAGGGTTTGAACCTTGAAGAGAAGGATTGCTAGAGTGCAAGCATGTTTGGGCTCTAGCAATATTTTCCCCCTTCTTAATGCTTCAACTAGATAAAAGATCAAAAGTCTAGGGCTAAAATCCTAAAGTGTTAGCACTTTAGGGCTTTAGGAATCTAACCCTAGCAAGGATTCCTTCACAAATTTTGGACAAAATTAACCTTGTGAGAGCAGGAAGCACTTATGCTCCTCTCTTAGGGTTTCATCAAACAAGACGTCTAGCATGAAAAAGTAAATTTATCATGACACATCAATAGCATAAGAATGAAATTGCAGAAAATTCACTTACTTTACCAAGAAACCATGAGATAAAACCCTAATTGTAGAAAATTACCTCCAAAATCAACAAAGAGCATCCACAATTGACCTCCCAAACATAGCGCATGAGTGTAGAAGAGATAGATAGCCCAATAGGGAGAAAATTTCAGAATTTCTCTCTCACAAAGGTGAGAAGCAATGATTAAAAATGAAATGTGAGGGTGGCATTTTTATACGAGGCCACCCTAATACAATTTGTCCACATAATTTGTCAACTACAAAATAGAAAGAGGGTCAACCCCTTAATTCGCCTCAAATAATATGCCAAAATACAAAATACATCACATAAAACCCTAAAAGGGTGACATCATGCCCTAAAAGGGTGACGTAATACTCAAATGTGTGACATCAAGCCTCAAGGAGTGAGACATTGGGCATCCAAAGGCCACATCCAAGTGCAAGAGGAGTGTAATCTCGTCCCCAAGTGATCTCAAGGTGTCTCCAAAGGCAACGTCCTCCATCCTCTGTGCACAAGAGTGTCGGGGTACTCTACCCAGCCTATGGGCTTCTAGCCCATCAAAACTGCTTAAACCAAACCCATCTATCCATCGTCCAAGGTTCCACAGATGTGAGAGCCATTGTCTGAGGGTGTCGAGTCGTTGCATGAGTCATTGCTCTCCATCACACGTGCCAAGATCTTGTAATAAAAACACAACGTCCTAGGCACAACCCAAGACGTCCCTCAAAGAACCATGTCAGGGCCATTCAAAACAAAGCAGAATATAAGACAAGGTAAACCAAATTTCATAAGAAATAGCAGTCCTTGAAACATGTAAAGTAATATGTACCTTAAGACATAAGCCATGTAAGATAATTCACCTCAGAATCCCCTTCAAGCATCACGCCAACCCAAGATCCCATGTGAGTTACCATGTTTGAGTATGGGAGGGTCTTCATCCAACCCTATTAGGTGTGCCACCTAGACAGGGAATAAAATAACCCATGTAGAGGGATAAGTCCCGAGAGTGACAAGGGAAAGTAAAAACCCACCAAGAGAAAGTGTGAAAGTGATATGGTTCAGGGCTTCCTTCATGGCTTATGGTGTAGTAAATCCATCTCTATGAGCGCCTTTGTAGAGGGTGTGCTTGCACTTGAGTTACCCAATATTTGCATGTTATTTTTCCCAAACCCTTTTATTAGCCATCTTTCTAATCCATGTTTTTTTTATGTTATATTTGCTAGTCCCCTTTAAAAGGTTTCAAGATTTAGCATTGCAATTTGGGACCAAGGCAGAGACTAAATGAGTAGAGCTCAAATTGGATCGGCTTTTGGTGGTCCTTATTTGCTATGTTCACTTTCTTTTTAGTATCATTTTCTTATTCTTTTATCGCAGCTGCAAAACAACCTCTGAGCCGTCACCCCCTTATTCTCATGAGAGTGGACCATAGCCGAAGTTTAGGATATGTGAAAGGATTTAAGATGGAAGGTGTTAAGTCTGCTCGGGAGTGGAACGTTACCCTTGGGAAGGCCCCCAAGTATTACCCCTTTTCCCTGGGAGGTGACAACACGAGACTAGGGTACAGAAGATGACCACCAAGGTGAAATAAAGCCACTGATACAGTTTCCCAAACCAGTGATCCATTATCTGACTTCAACCAAAGATCCTCATCAACATGCCCGACAAATTAAGCACAACACTTTGCATGAAAGAAGGACTAACATACCTCATGGTGACAATGGCTTACCATCTCCCATACTCTGGGTTGTTTGAATGTGATAAGCCTTGGTTGATCCAACTGGGAGGCAAATCTGGGGGGGTGATGGGTTGTCATCTGTGGACATGTTGATCATCATCATCATGGTTGTAGATCATGTTCTCCATTGCAGGCCCCGAGACATGATCTCCTCCAATTACCCCCAGGGAAGGGGAGGTAACACCTTCCATGTTGGATCAGGAAACTGATGAGCAAGTCCTACCTACCTTCGAGGACTTAGCACCAAAAGCTTAGGTAGAGTTGGAAAAAGATACAATTTTGCAGAAGAAGTCCACAACTACCAAAGAGGGGCAACATGAACTCTCACGGGTTGGGTTGAAGGAGCAACTTCCAAGCAAGGCCAAATGGTACTCTAGGAAGAAGGTAGAGGAAAATTTTCCTCACCTCGTTCAATAAATGAATTTGGGGACCAAAAGCCTCCCTAAATGGGGAGGTATGATCCGGAATGGACCATCATAAAATTTGTCATCTATCTTGGTACTTTCTGGGTGGAAGAATTGGAAGAATTGGCTTGCAAGGACCATTTTAGGGGCAAGTATCAATTTGGTAATTTGAGGTCCGAAAACTTCCAGAGCCAATTTGAGGCACCAAACAACACTTTGTAGGGTCAAAATTGTTGAAGTTTGTAGCATCAAACAAGTATCTCCACATTGGACTGTGTCTATCATGGGGAGATTGTCATTAATACCTCTCAAAACTTTGGAAATCCACTTTAATAATTTAATTATTAAAGTGAATGTCATTTTGTAATTAATGGAGGTTAATTTAATAAAAATCCTAAGTTTTTGGCATTAGTGATTTAAGATAATTAAATGAATCTTAGCCATTGATCTCAAGTTGGGGAGATTGGTAAAAACTCTCATTGCATTTTTGTTTTGGTAAAAACCCCTTGTGTATTGAGTTGGGGCTTGGTAGGGGCTTCACACCCACATGGAGGAATAAAGAATTATAATTTAATGTTGAGTTTAGTGAAGGGATCCTTAAAGTAAATTAAGGGCTTCTAAACTCAATGTAGACTCCTATAAAAGGAGAGACAATGTGACATCTCATTGTGACATTATGGAGATGGAATAAGTGAGTAAACAGTAACACTTGTGCCAAGGAGATGGGGTGGTAATTTCAGCAAGGAAATTCTGCACTTTGGCAAATCTGGCCTAGGGTTCTTGGACATTCTTTCTCTCCAGATTTTCAGCCTAGGAGGACAGTTGCACGTCGGAGGATACGCTGCACATGTGACAGAAGGAGGAGAAAGTAAGTTGCACGCGTGGTAAGGCCAGAACAGGCCGCACATGTGGTACATCCAGGACAGGTCACACGTGTGGAGCAGACCGTACAGCCGCACTTGTGACAGAACAGGCCGGACATGTGGAGGACATCTGCACATGTGAGTTTTTTGGGCAGTTTGCAGGTCCATACGGCTGATGTCAGCAGGTCATACAACCGGCTGCAAGCATGTTTGCAAGTGGGGGAATTTTCCGGAATTTTGTTGATTTGTAATTTTCTGAGAGGACTGAGTTTTTGTCCTCAGATTTGCTAGATTTTGTGGTTTGCTGAGAGGGCTGGTTTTGCTCTCAAAAATTCTGAATTTGAAAGGTTTACAGAACAGAAATTTGTGTCTCTTGTGCATGTATGGTTACTCTCTGATCTTTATGTTTCTGCTGTAATTTTCTGTCATAATTTCAGTGTAAAATTATTCTGTGATAACAGCCCTAGGGTTTACTGTTTAGGTCACTTGGAAGTAATTTTCAGATCTGAAATTAGATGCTTAAAAAATGACAATGACAAGCTATCCTATCTAACAAGTTAAACATGTTTGATCTTTGTCCCCAATCATGCATATAAGCATGGCTCAATCAATTTGTGTATTTGCACTTCTCAAAATCTATGATAATTATTCAAGCCAAGAAAACAAAATTATGACTACATTAGCTAGCAAAATCTAATATTACTAGCTGTACCAAAAAAGCACCTCTGAAATAGATGTAAATATGGTGCAGTGTCGGATAGAACGATGCATGTGCAAGCAGCGTAGAATATACCGATGTGCATCGCTTAATAGACGTGATGTCATCACCACCATATTCTGAACTGGTTCATCAGATGTTTCACGCCAGCAAACAGCCTGAATTCATAGAAATTCAAAGGTCAAAGAATATCCTTTTAAAATACAAGAAAGACAAAACATAATCTAAAGACTAACACCATAGTAGTTTACAAAAGGTAGATCAGTGGAGTCAAAAGCATCAAGCAGCAATTTTGTATGAGAAATATTTCTTCAAGACAAAACTATTATGGATAGCATTCCCCCTTCATGATATGATGCACCTAAACAAAAAACTCTTTACAAAATCACCAGCAGTTTAATATTCTGTTAAATATATTGTCCTGGAAATCAGAAGATAAGCTGCCAAAAGGTCCAAATCCCAGAACAGACATATCTCTCCGGCAGGTATGGATTCCAGTACAGACAAAAATGATAGGATCCTCATGGAGACAGCCAACTGGCAATAGTCTTTTAGCCAAAACAACACCAGCCACTGAAAGAAGAGAAAACATACCAACCTCCCAGAATTTTGATATGAAGAACAATTTCCTTCAATAATTATAATTTCATATATGATATCATATCATATTTGTATAAGGACTGACATAGGGTCTAGGTATTTTCAAGAATGTTTTTAGAAGCCACCCCAATTCAATGCATCCATCTTATCAGAGATGCCAATTTCTAAGATGTTATTCAACTCGGGAAAGTTCGCAAACATCCTTGACATGTTAGAATACCAAAATATGCAGCAAATTTAAAATTCTACTGCAGAAATGCATGGTTATTCAATCAATTTTGCAGATGAGAATATGGAAAGGCGTTTTAGCGTGACCTACCTCCAGCTGCCTTCATGAAGTATGATTATGAAAGGGTAGCCAAGGAAGAAATTCATCAGGATGTAGAATGATGATCTAGGACCAAATCCCCTATCTCAATAGAGACATGAAGAATGATGACAATTCAAATTATCATAGATATTGGGTTTGATTAATTGTAGATCCAATCACCCCCTTGTAGGACACTAGACTTCCGACCTTTGTCAAAGAGTGATCTTGGCACTTACCTAAAATCTTAATTCATGAAAAGTAGTAGTTCAGGGGAAAATGAGAATTGTTGAAGATGATCTCTCCAATATAGAAAATTAAGCTCCAGCAGGAAGCTTAGAGCAAACTTCAGGCAGATAAGTCCCCAGATGCGGTTGCTGTTAGCCCATAAATCCCCCATGTGTAGTTCTTGTTAGCCTATAAATCCCCCCATGTGTGGTTGCCTTTTTTGTGCCAATCTTTCCTTGAATAGAGAGGGATTAGGTTTATCTTCCCAATTAAGACTGGTCGCTAATCTTTCCATATCCTTGAACAGACTTCAGGCACATAAGCCTAATCCCTCTCTATTCAAGGAAAAGACTAGCCAAAAAAGGCAACCCCACATGTGGGGGATTTATAGGCTAAGGACTTGTTGACCCCGCAATACACCCATATTTGCATATGGGACCACCTTAAAAATTTTGTTTTGATTTGTCTGTTCTTGAGGTAAAATTTGTTAAGGTCTTAAGGATTAAATCCAATTTTAGGAGGTGAAACCTTGAACGGTTCAAAAGTCATTTAGGACCATTCAAATTCGAATATGAACATTTGTTGTTCCTAATTCCATATCCCTCTCCATTAGGTGCTCGGAGAAGTGATATTTGAATAAGCCCCAAGTTCTTGTTATTTGAAGACCTGAATCCTTGTTACCAGGAGATATTGAAGACTATAGACTATTCCTTGTCCGAAAAAGCTATGAGACTTGAGGGTTTGTACCCTAGTTGCCCAATTTCCTAACTGAAGGGTGGAAAGAACAATGATATTTGGGGAATAGATGAGCAAGCTTTTGGACTTTTAAATCCTAATTTCTTATCTTCAAAGGTCGAGAATAACATTCCTCGTCCGCCTTTTCGATGCTCAATAGCCTATTCAATCGCTATTCACATCAAAAGATGACCAGTCACCGAACCATTTACTCGTTCAAATCCTGATATAACAGTGGGCCCCACCTATGATAATTGTAAGATAATTTTTCAAAATCCTTCGTTCTCTTAAGCTCTGAATACCTTCACTCAATGGTTGGGAAGCTCATGCCCCATTCAAATAATCTATGGGTGAAGGAAGTTCATCCTTTCAATGCTCGATGGTTTTATTGCTAAGTCACAAGACCCTTTTAACATTCAACTTAAAAAATAGCAAAAGTCTTCAATGTCCCAAGCCTCATCTAGCAATGGGACCCACCTTTGATCAATCTATAGCTCTAATATATTTAGAATCAAGGGTATGAAGGACCATCTATCATTTAAAAATACACTAGCCTCAAGCATTCACCACAAACAACCCCAAATACCTAACTCTAGAGATGAACAACTCTCTATATTCGAAAGATAAATAAGTGAAGGATTTAACCTTATAAGGCTCCAAACTCTCATATTTGGTGGTCGCAAAGACCACTCGTTATTCAAATATGGGAGTAATGACTATTCTCATTATTTCCAATTAGGATTATGTAGTAGGACCCACCCTCGATCAATTTATGGTGATAATTCAAAGATCTAGTTTTATGGTTACATTGATCAACTGGGTTTTCCACCACATGTACCAATCATAAGCGATCCTTTAAAGTTCATTTTGTTGCAATGTCATTTTTTTATATTGTTTTGAATCTGATCTAGGTACCCACTTAAAAAAAAGTTAAGGGCTTGGATATCCAATGGAGTGATGGTTAAGGAGGTGTCAGTCCATTTGGAAGGCTCGCGCCTCCTTTTAATCCTTAATTTTTGGGGTGGCCATTGCTTCATCAAGGTTGAAAATCAAGAGCAGGTTGCATAGAGTTGGCATTACAAACTCAGCTTTGTGCATTTTGTGGTAAGGATGAGATAGTTCAACATGTCTTTTTGGAAATCTCAGCTTGCTAGAGGTTTTTGGGCACAGTTCCAAGCTTAATTTCATTCCCTTTTTGTAGCTCCACTTTCAACAAAGTGGACACTTGGATGGTCAAAGACAAGTGGAGGTTACTTTAGATTTTTGTTCGCTTGGTTGCAATTGGCTTTCTACAGAAACGTCAATGTAATGTTACCTTCAATGAGGTTCCTCATTCCTTTACTCTTGGGGATTTGTTGAGCTTCAAGCAAAAGTTGGCTCTACTTCCATGGGTTCACCGTCGTGCATTTTGTCATGATGTTGAGTCCCTCACTATGGGGGCCTCAACTCATATGATGGCTTTTTTAGCTTTTGTAGACCGGGACTTTCTTGGCAACCCAGTTATCTACATGACGTAACCACGTTGACTATTGATGCACTTATTTATTCTTTAAAGTAATACATGAAGCATTTTCCCAAAAACAAAAAACAATTCTGCTTTATTTACCCATCCTGTGCTTTCACTCGTGTCTCACCCATCAAATTTTGGCATTTCAGTTTTTACTTGATGATTGTGTTGACTAAGCATTGGCTATCTGAACGGATTGCGAGTAGGTTGAGAGATATTATGCTACAAGGAAACAGTTGATGATGGAATAACATTAAATGGTAGAACGGAAGTAGGTTGCAACAAGCCTCCAAAATGAACGGCAAAGCAAACACATAATTAGGCATTGGAGTAGAATTATGTTGTGGAGTGGAAAGTATGGTAAAATTTGGAAGGGAGCTTGGTGGGTTTTGAGATGAGATTGGTTCAAAGAAGCAGTTTTGCAACATGTCTCTATATCCCTGAGTTCAGTAGTCATACCTTTCATTCCAATTTAAAGATTGTCTAATCTAGTTTTTCTTCCTTCCCCTATCTTCGTCACTTCTATTTTCTCATTAAATTCCAATGATAATTTGTGCAATCTGCAATTCAAATCTGCATTGGAACCTGGTTTCGCCATTTTGTATGCTTATGAATATATTGAATTCCTGTTAATTATTAACTTTGACTGATTGAACTTGAAATGATGAATGAATCAATTGAAATTGCCAGTTGTACGAGAAGAGCTATGTTGTTGTATGACCATTATGAATTTGGCGGTATAGGTGGACACTATGTTGCGGGGGAGCGCCCCCCCCCCTCGCTCCCACTCCCGAAGCGCGCTCCCAAAGGGAGCATTTAGGGAGCATGCTCCCAAGAGCGCTCCCTTCTAGGAGATTTTTTCGAGAGCACGCTCCCTGCCTTAAAAAGTCTCATAACCATGCTTGGAAGCGGAACTTTTGGGTGAATAGGACGGTGATCATATACTCGAAGGAGACATGCCACCCCCATCCATTAGCGGCATTCCAAATGCATCAATTTTTCCTTTCTCTTCACAGCGTCCATTGTCACGTGGAAGCCATTCCACTGTTAGTCGTGTTCCACGAACACTTCCATCAACTCCTACTCCTTTTCTTCAAAGATTAGAGAGAAGAAACTAGAAGTTTCTTGTGGCAAGAGGAAAACATACAGCATAGTACTTAGTACTTGCTACTATATACTAGATCTCTTTTTTCGTTTCATGTTTAGAAGTAATCTCTAGAACTTAGTACTTTGTCTTGACTCTTTATTATGGCTTATTTTGTAAACAATGAAGTTATGAACATTATATGACAGTTTACCTTTGAAGTTTGAAGTTTGAAATTTGAACTATTGATTGAATCTTACAACTCTTYGGTAATGAATATGATGCTCTAGAGTCTATTTCATKTTGTGGTTGATGTTGTYTRTTAGTATGTTACAATCTATTGATGACAAATGTTTATGATYGATGTTATATGTGTACTAAATGGTCGATGCTTTAATGATCATCACTAATCAATTAGTTAAATGATCTTATATCTATGTTTTCATGTTTTTTGCAATTGATTCGACATTTTGCATGTTTTATATATAAATAACATAGTACTTAGTACTTGCTACTATATACTAGATCTCTTTTTTTGTTTCATGTTTAGAAGTAATCTCTAGAACTTAGTACTTTGTCTTGACTCTTATAACATAGTACTTAGTACTTGCTACTATATACTAGATCTCTTTTTTTGTTTCATGTTTAGAAGTAATCTCTAGAACTTAGTACTTTGTCTTGACTCTTATATATATATATATATATATATATATGCATCAAAATATATATATTTTATGTATTATATAAAAAACGCTCATGAAATGCTCCCACTCCCAGAAATTTTTGAAAATCGATGCTCCCGCTCCCAACAGCATTGGGTTGGCATATGGAAATTGTGATAGCTATACAACGAAATGAAATTGTGATCGTTGCAGGATGGAATGAAATTGGCGATCTATGGAATTTGTGATGGAATGTGGCAAGCGTTGGACTGTGAAGTGAATGGGTGTGGACGAGATAAAAGTGAATAGCACTAGATCAATGGTGGTTAGAGTGGTAGCTTGGTAGTGTGATGGCTAAGATGGTTTGGTGAGTGACGGAGTAATTCCCTTTTGTTTGTGAAATTGATGGCTTCAATACTAATGTAATATGCACAATGGTGCTATTACAAAATTAAGTTAAACATGTTTGCAATTATAAATATATATTGAATGATGATTGAATGATGTTATACAATAACCTTCATGACTGTACATACTACATATACACAATGAAAAATCAAAAGGTGAAGGGTTATAACTTATGACCCTTAGTGTTCAATTATAATTTTTTATTATTATCGATAATATTAATTACTATTATTATTACTAATTATTAAGTAATGTTTTTGTACATACTTTACATATGTTACAAATGCTCTCGAGATGCTTCGCTACAAAGGTTTTTTGAGAAATGGTAGTCCCACTCCTGCTCGCACTCTTTCTTCACTTTGTGTTCTAGCAACATTTATGGGGAAAAAAATGTGCAACAAAATATTTTCAAGAGGAGAAGAATTACCTTCCATTTAGGGTTTCTGCACCTGAAGATAAGGATGCTACAGTGAAAGAGCAACGAATAGTCTAGTGGGTTAGGTCAATCAGCTCGAACAGATTGTTTCAAGGCAGAGTTCACCTTGAGGTTTCTAGTTCTAGTTCAGCGGAAGTTCAAGTTTGGCTAAATCTTGTTGGGTTACTAGCCATTATTTTGGCTAGAGGTCAAGCCACCCTCCATCCAAATATTTTGGGGAAGAAGAGGAGCTCCTGCAAGGTTTTACTTGGGAAAAAAAAGAGCCTGGGATCACTAATAAGGCTAGTCATAATACCAAAACAAGTCGCCAAAGGAAGCTATGGTGCTCACCAAGCAACAAGGCCCACTACATTAGAGGAGAAATAACCCCAATATAGCACAATAAAGCTAATAAGGAATTATGATGAAAGCAGACCATGGGGCATATAGTATACTAGCATGTCCAAGTGCACTAGGTAGCTCTATCTAGCATGCACTAAAATTTGATGTCTTGTTTAATGCTCCTCCAAGGTAATCAATTGCGCCTCTTAGCNAATAAGGAATTATGATGAAAGCAGACCATGGGGCATATAGTATACTAGCATGTCCAAGTGCACTAGGTAGCTCTATCTAGCATGCACTAAAATTTGATGTCTTGTTTAATGCTCCTCCAAGGTAATCAATTGCGCCTCTTAGCCAACCTGCCAACAGATTGTCCATATATTTTAGATACTAAAGTCGAGTGTGATCAACTTTAATCCAGCACATGGTCCCTCATATTTTTCTACATCTACTTTATCCAGTGATTGTTACAATCCTAAATACAAGGATTCCTATAAAGACAAAATCAGTTTTGTGCATCTTTAATGTAGTAAATGACAATGTAAATTCTGAGAAAAGGAGATCTTTTGATGGGAAAAATTGGTCAACTAAAATATATAAATATGATGTGAGCCCACATATAGTGGGCCAACAAGGTGCAACCCCACATTAAACTCAATATAGGCCCCTTACAAAGGATTATAGAACCGATCTCAGCAAATGTTCCTTGACCAACATAAATAGTGAGCAAGTAGGCCTCATTTTCACAAATCATGTGATGAGCACTAAATCTATTTTCAGCACTCAAAAATTTTAGCTCTCCATGCAAGAAAAGCTCAAAAGCTATAAAAGTTATTCAAAGATAGTGATGAGACAATGGAATTTAGCATGTTCGGTCTATTTTTAGTCATTTTCCATTTCTAGATAGATATTTGTTGTCACTCATTATGAACTTCTCAAAAGTTCATCTTGATGGATTCAGCATCGACAATTCGTGGATACATCTTGATTGATTTGGTATCAACAATTCAGATATACATTAGAGATTGATTCAACATCAACAGTTTGTGAGTGCTTTGCATAGACTTAGTGCATGGCCACAGATCTTCATTCTCAAAGTTAAAGACTGAACAAGTTTCTTGCAAGACATCAGAGCAGGTTCGGTCTATTTTTAGTCATTTATTTATTCTTAATAACTATCCATTTCTAGATAGATATTTGTTGTCACTCATTATGAACTTCTCAAAAGTTCATCTTGATGGATTCAGCATCGACAATTCATGGATACATCTTGATTGATTCGGCATCAACAATTCAGAGATACATTAGAGATTGATTCAACATCAATGGTTTGTGAGTGCTTTGCATAGACTTAGTGCATAGCCGCAGATCTTCATTCTCAAATTTAAAGACTTAACAAGTTTCTTGCATGACATCAGAGACGTTTTCTTTGGGGATCATTTCAGGCTCATTTCAGGCTCAATGCACACTCCAGCTTTGGAGGTAATTGAGTGAAAAAACTTAGATATTATAACTCGCTTAGTCAGCAAGATATAATTAACAAGTGAAAAAAAACACTCTAGAGTATGCACTCATGATTAAGTCTTAGGAGGCTAAGCCTTTTACAAAGTTTATCATGCTAACTCATTTTATTACAATTCCCCGTGGGGGTATGGAAAATGCAGGGAGAAGAAGAAGAAGAAAAGGGGCCATAATAGCCTACTGGACTTCTAAACTCTAAATTTTGAACAAGTCTTTGTTAAATCTTTGGCGGCTCAATTGCAAGTCCATCCTAGTGCAACTTGGAGGGTAATAGCACCCTCTAAAATGATAAAGACCAAGTACTTAACATCTAGGGACCTCGAGATGAGGTAATCTCCAGAATTTTCTCATTTCAATGCATCAATTTTAGTAAAGGTTCAAATATCTGGGATTTATGTTGAATCCAAATGACCATGGGTTTTGAGATTGGGTTTGGCTATAACAGAAGGTAGAAAAAAGGATTTTTGCATGGTGTAATAGGTGGGCTTTCAAAAATATACATCATTTTGGCAGAGCTTTATATGCCGAGACTCTTTGGAAACTCATCAACTGTGAAGGTTTCGGGCACAATGTTATCTTGCAGAAATATATTGACCCATTGTCCTTTGAAGAGTGGATTGGAACACCTGTCAAATCTATCTCAAATGTTTCAATAATTTGGAAAGCTCATGTTTTATCTTTCCCACTTATTGGGAATCGGCTTGCTTGGAGAGTGGGGGATGAGAAGAAGGTTAGATTGGGGGTAGACTCTTGGATGGGTTGTGCTGGCAACACCAACACCCCCAGAACCTGTTAAACAAATTGTATGAGAAAGTACACTCAGAAGCTTGCCCAGAGCTCTATAATATTGGGGTTGGAAGAAAACTGATTAGTATGGTCCAAAAATGCCTCCATGGGACAGTTTACTACTAGTCTAGGTTACAAGGCCATGTTTGATGATAAACCAGTAGAAGCAGCTGGGTGGTGGAGGAAAACCTGGAAAGCAAAAGCACCAACGAAATCTAGAGTTTTCATGAGGCTTGCTTTAGCAAACAAGGGTGTGGCAAGGTCCTAGCATATACAGTCTTTGCAAATGTGAAGGGGAATCAATAGATTATCTGTTGGTTCAGTGTGTTTTCAGTGTTCACTATGGAGGTGACATACCTTTTTGAAAACCATATGATATCTTTTAGAGCTGGGTTAGGTGAGGGCACTAACAACAAGAATGGAAAACTCTGGCATTTTTATTGAGGCTGGCTGTGGAACAGAGTATTTCTCACATTCAGATTTCGAAAGATTCAAAGTTGGTAATAGACTGGGTAAGAGGCAATATTGGTATCCAGAATTTGATCTAGAGGCCACTCATTGATCAAGTTAAGATGCTAGAGCCAGTCCTCTGTGTCATATCCTTTGCACACATCTACAGGGAGCTGAATATGGAAAAGTTGATGGTCTGTCTAAAAGAGCTTTGGAGATACCTGAAGGTTCATGAGAGATTACAAAAGAAGATGTTGGTTTTTCTCTTCCAGCTTGTTAGCACAAATTCCCACCCTCCAATTGAGCTGATATAACCTGTTATTACAGCGATGAAAACTTGGCTAATTGGAGTAAAGCCCCAAATTGTCACGGGATAGACTCCTCTCCATTTGGGCTTGTGCTTGCTAGCTTCAGGGGGGAGTCCCTAGGCACCCTGGGTACCTTGCTGTTGTCTTTTAAAACTGATTTTCTGCGTGTAAACCCGAAAAACAGTGAGTTGTTCATCTTGGACAGCATGTTAAAACTGTCCAAAATGATGGGGAAAATATAGTTTTTCACTTGGAAGGATCCTGCAAGGTTAGCACAATGAATATAGAATAGAAATAGAACAAAAACCTACTCAAAAGATCAATAAAATCATAATGAATAGTTAAGGAGAATGACAGAATCAGATTACAAAATTCACAAAACACCAACAAGAAACAAGGTTAGAACACAAACACTCGAATTCTTTATTGATAGGCTTGCAAGAGGGTTGGTTGTGCCACAATTGGCAAGTCCACAACCAGTACAATGAGCACTTAGCTCAAAGAAGAGTCACTAGACCAAGAGAGAGAGAGAGAGGAATGAGAAAGAAACACTATGCTAGCTGCTGCAATGTCCGACCAATAACCAATGAAGACCACCCAATATATAGGAGAGGAGTGTGAATAAAATAGGAGTTAATGCGCATAAGGGAATAAATGTGAGTGAGTAATGCGCATGGGTGAGTTATGAGTGAACTGTGAGACTATATGTGCATGGGTGTTAAATAATGGCTAAGATGCATGGAGGATAATTTTAGCTTTCCAACGCATGTTAGATTGTTAAATTTGGCCAAGGGATAAAGGAGTTATGAGTTAAAGGGAAATTCGCCCTATTTTTTAGGGATTTCCTAAAATTTAGGAATTTTGCGTTTAAAAGCAATTTAGGGAGAATTTTTAGAAATTGATTGCATGGAAAGTGAGAAAAGTGAGAGGAATAGAGTGAGAAAAATTAGCCTTGAGTGGCTAAACTTTCTCCAGAAAATGCCACCTCACCCATGCGCCACCTCTTTAGCTTAATTAATTCTCATTTAATGCATAATCCTTAGAAAATGCGCCCTTGGTTCATGATGCCATGTAGATGCCACATCATCCTGATACTCTGCTACATGTCAAAATCTGAGCCTACCATTTGTCACTGCTGGAGATGATGATGAATGCTAAAAATAGAAATTTCCAAAAATAGCCCTCTGGTCCCAAAAATTTGAAACTTGTCTAAACTCACCCAAACTCTCCACAAATGCTTGGAATGACTAGGATACCACCATCATGTGTCTACTGCTAAACATAGAAAGTCCTCGCATGTTCATGATATTATATTCAGTGGATTCGATTTTTCGAAAGGAATCAAAATCCGCAATTAGAATCGACATGCAAGCCCTGGTGCTCAACCTGCTAAGAAAAGGAATTTGTGCCAAATCATCCCAGAAAAGGTCCCAAATACTTAGAATGTCTCAAGGATCAATAATATGTGCTCAAAATCTGAATCTGGGGCTTGGAGCTCAAACTCCTAAAAATATAAAATTCTTGCATGTCGCCTGAAAAAGTGTTGTCAGACCTAGAATCATGCAAGGACTCTCCCTATATGCTCAGAACTGCTCCAAACTGTCAAGAGACCCACTCAAACCGTGTCTCCTAAAAAGTAGCAACACCTGTTGTATGTACACATCTCTCTCAAAATGCATGGGAAACCAAGCTAACTCTACCTTTGAATAAAATAACCATGTATCGATCGTATGATTATCTCTTATAGGAACCAACCTCTGACTCAACATGAGTGCTAAACTTTGGGAGAATCTCAAAATGCCAACCAAAATAGTGCATGTTGGCTCTTAACCCTCAAGATTTTCAAGGGTGAAAATCTAGGGGTTAACACAATTATAATGAGACTCCTTTCTATTTAATGATTCTGAAAATGTTGTTTCCTATCAACATTTTCTTTATGGCTCTTCTATGAGTCTTTATTTGGAGAAATGCCCTTTTAAGGAGATGATTAACAAGTCTATACCTCTTTGGAATCTATCATTTGTGAGATGTATAAGCAGGACTTAGTGTCCAAGGACTGATATTTTGTTTTTTGGGTGATAAAAGATATTTTTGTTTTTTCCACTCTAAATGTTTTTAACAGACTAGACTTACAGAGTGCAAATATGCACTTATGGAATGTAACCTCTTTTCTGCTCGAAATTAAAGTTACGATTTTTTCCTAGGAAAAAAAACATCAAGGGACCTTCGTATGGAAAAGGGATAAGATATTAATAAGATTATTTTATTAATGTCCAACAAATGACCATAAGATAAGTTGATGGGACTGAAAATTACATCCAACAAAGAAAAGTACAACGTGGGAGTGCAAAAGGCATCTCCTAGAACAAAAGAAAAAATAACTACGCAGGTATAAATCTTAGTTTCTAAACTCGAGGCGAGTCGATATCAGACAGCCCAACCGGCCGAGTCGAATCGGCCTTCAACTCAGCTCAGTCACCGGTTTTGTATAGAACCGACCGAGTCGAAGTTGGTTCGATACCAAACCGATCAAACCGACTGGTTCGTGCATGCTCGGCCGATTTGATTTCGGACCCACCCACACTAAAAACCTAAAAGATCTATTTTTTTTAAATTAAAAAAATTAAAACTTTTGGAAAGAATGTAAACCTATAAGCATTGACAATAGTAATTATAAAGGTAGAAAAAACAAACAAGAGATTTTAATATGTTATAAAAGCTTCAAAAAACCTAAACGTGTGAGTTTCAAAAATAACATTTGCCTCTATAAAATCCCATATTATGTTCACCTGCATAGGACTATGGTGCAAAAGAAAACTCGCATTCGTTGTTCAAAATCATCAGTAAGTTACTCATATCATAGATTCCAAAATTTCGATAAGCATCAAAAACATTGCTTAGCCGAAACCTTAGAGGTATACTACTACTGAAAGCTTACTAAAAAAACAGTTGCAGGGAATGTAGTCATTCTCCATCTTTCCGAAGACTATGGAATTCCAATTTGTCTTCTTCAAGAAGAGGGATACCACTATGGAAGGCTACTAAAAATACAGTTGTTGGGAGTGTGGTTGTTCTTCATCTTGCCCAAGACTATGGAGATCCACTTTGTCCTAGCTCGTCTTCTTGAAGGAGAGAGATCAATAATTAAATGTTTCTCACAAGACAATACCATTAAGATTCGAGACTAAAATTTACAAATCTTGACTAGTCTTTCATGTTGAACCCCAAAAACGCAACATGACTTTGCAACATGGACCATCTATTGCCTCGACATACAATTGATTTAACCACATTTTAAAATTCAAAGTCTCACTTGAAATGTCCAAATTGATACACTCTGTAGTTATTCTAGTATGTAATGAGCCTAATATCAGTTGTTTACCACAAATTATTAATGTAACAGAAGAAACAAAACTATAATTAAGTAAACCTGTAAATTATAATAGCCAACAAAATTTTAAGAGTCACTGCTTTGTTCTCTATCTGGAAATTAAGGTGTAAGTGTATCTTCAACAATGAGGATAGTTTTGTCCATTCATTCTGTAGGATTTGGCACAAAGAGGTATGCAATCAGCTTCAGGATAAGGGTTCTTTCCTTATTAGAAACTGATTGCATGGAAAGTGAGAGGAATAGAGTGAGAAAAATTAGCCTTGAGTGGCTCAACTTTCTCCAAAAAATGCCACCTCACCCATGCGTCACCTCTTTAGCTTAATTAATTCTCATTTAATGCATAATCCTTGGAAAATGCGCCCTTGGTTCATGATGCCACATCATCATGATACTCTACTACATGACAAAATCTGAGCCT
>SNQJ01S0047004.1:34716-46525 GCA_010110895.2 Picea sitchensis | reverse complement strand
TTTGGAAAAATGCCCTTTTAAGGAGATGATTAACAAGTCTATACCTCTTTGGAATCTATCAATTATGAGATGTATAAGCAGGACTTAGTGTCCAAGGACTAATAATTTGTTTTTTGGGGGATAAAAGATGTTTTTGTTTTTTCCACTCTGAATGTTTTTAACAGACTAGACTTACAGGATGCAAATATGCACTTATAGAATGTAACCTTTTTTCTGCTCGAAATTAAAGTTCAGATTTTTTCCTAGGAAAAAAAACATCAAGGGACCTTCGTATGGAAAAGGGATAAGATAATAATAAGATTATTTTATTAATGTCCAACAAATGACCACAAGATAAGTCGATGGGACTGAAAATTACATCCAACAAAGAAAAGTACAACGTGGGAGTGCAAAAGGCATCTCCTAGAACAAAAGCAAAAAGAACTATGCAGCTATAAATCTTAGTTTCTAAACCCGGGCCGAGTGAATATCAGACCGCCCAACTGGCCGAGCAGATGGTTGGCCGAGTTGAACCGGCCTTCAACTTGGCTCGATGACCGGTTTGGTATCGAACCGACCGAGTCAAAGTTGGTTCGATACCAAACCGATCAAACCGGCCGGTTTGCTTCTGGACCCACCCACACACTAAAAACCTGAAAAATCTATTTTTTTGAAATGAAAAAAATTAAAACTTCTGGAAGGAAATGTAAACCTATAAGCATTGACAATAGTAATTATAAAGGTAGGAAAAATAAACAAGAGATTTTAATATGTTATGAAAGCTTCAAAAAACCTAGACATGTGAGAGTTTCAAAAATAACATTTTCCTCTATAAAATCCCATATTATGTTCACCTGCATAGGACTATGGTGCAAAAGAAAAATCTCATTCGTTGTTCAAAATCATCAATAAGTTACTCATATCATAGATTCCAAAATTTGGATAAGCATCAAAAACATTGCTTAGTGAGACCTTAGAGGCATACTACTACTAAAAGCTTACTAAAAATACAGTTGCAGGGAATGTAGTCATTCTCCATCTTTCCGAAGACTAGGGAATTCCACTTTGTCTTCTTCAAGAAGAGGGATACCGCTATGGAAGGCTACTAAAAATACAATTGTTGGGAGTGTGGTTGTTCTTCATCTTGCACAAGACTATGTTGTTCCACTTTGACGTAGCTCATCTTCTTGAAGGAGAGTGATCAATAATTAAATGTTTCCCACAAGACAATACCATTAAGATTTGAGACTAAAATTTACAAATCTTGACCAGTCTTTCATGTTGAACCCCAAAACGCAACATGACTTTCTAGTATGTAATGAGCCTAATATCAGTTGTTTACGACAAATTATTAATGCAATCTGAAGGTAATTTTAATGTCACAGAAGAAACAAAACTATAATTAAGTAAACCTATGGTTCGAGTTCATCCCTCCACTCCACCTCTGGTTCGTGTTCATCCCTCCTCTCCACCTCTGGTTCATTTTCTCCCCTCCTCTCCTAGTTTTCTTCCCGATGCCATGACAGAGAGGAAAATCAAAGCATGGGGCGGCATGGTATAACGCGAGGGGGCGAGGCTCACGAGGACGAGGTCGGCAAGCTTCTCAGAACTTGCCTCAAACTCCAAACCGTGCCTTCACTCTGGAACTCCCTCCTTTGTCCTCTTTGTAGGCATGTAGAGTAGAGTGATTTGACAATATGGAAAATTCCCTTGGCTTCGCACCCAAGCTCAGCCCAGAGCCGCCGCCCATACACCAGTCTCCCTCCCACCTCCCCTCTCCCTCTACTCTCCCTAGCTCGACCGCCCCCCTCACTTCTTCCTCCTCCCCTCTCCCTTCTTCCGCCTCCCCACTTTCTTCTTCCGATGCTTCACCTCCTCCTCCGCCTCCACCCTGTTGTGCTCGATGCGATGGGTTCATGAAATTGCAGAATTCTCTGGACATTACCAGAATTCGGTCTTTGAAGTCAAGCGCGACATGACAGAGCTGTTGAACAGGGATGATCGTCGGGAACGCCGCGAGGAGCGCTTGGAGACTCTTCTTTGCGCTCTCCTGCACACAAATCCAGACACACGGACTCCAGCCAAGGACATTGTGCAAGATCCACAGAAGGAACGGACGTCGGGCCCAAACTCAGGATGAATCCGGCGTTCACAGGTTTTACTGGATTTTTGATGTCTTTAGACAGTTTATTTTTCTGGGTTCTAGCCCTGCGAGGCACCCTAGTTTCTAGGCTTAGCATAGTAATTTGTCACAGGAATTTTCTTTCTCCTGTCACTGTAATTGCAAACTGTTTGGACAACTGTGAACTGTATGGACATATGGCAGCATTGGTTTCCCATCTGGGCGATGCTGCCATGGTCTCACTGTCTATCTCACCAGCTGTAATTTTTGGACTCTAGAAGGTTTTAATATATTTTTCTAACTTACAAAAAAAAAAAAATTAAGTAAACCTGTAAATTATAATAGTCAACAAAATTTTAAGAGTCACTGCTTTGTTCTCTATCTGGAAATTAAGGTGCAAGTGTCTCTTCGACAATGAGGATAGTTTTGTCCATTCATTCTGTAGTATTTGGAACAAAGAGGTATGCAGTCAGCTTCAGGATAAGAGTTCTCTGCTTATTAGAGATGTCAATGCTGTAGATGCTTTTGCTTATTCTGATTTGATTTTGACTTAATTTTGTTGTACTGTTCCTTGTATATATCTGTTTAATATCAGAAGAAAATTTCAGAAAAAAAAAACTTGTAAATTCTAACAGTAAATCATATCCAGTAACTATAGATCGCAAAAAGTAAACCTATAAGCATTGATTCTACATTTCTCTCTAATGGTTTGGAATCATGGTTTGAAAACTTTAAAATAAATTTTTTCATTAAAATTTAACTATTTAATGTATTTTTTATTGAACCAAGTCATTGAAATCAAAACGGTCCGAGTCGATCCGAGTCCGAGTCGATGTCCAAGTTGATAGGTGACCGAGTCAATGTTCGGTTCCGGTTTTAAAAACTATGGTATAAATATAGGAAGAAAGCTAAATGCTAAAATACATGGTAAACTGGTAGAACCTGAGATCAAAGCATCAGTACTGAGCCAAGAGAGGATGTCAAGGCCAGCAGGAGCTGGCTTCCAAGTGCAAGAGGGGGGGCCAAGGAAGGGTATAGGGTATACCGTATCCTCCTCCTCAATGTTGTCAACTGCTGTTAAATGACCAATGCTCTGTTGGATGATGCTGAAAGATATTGCTAAGACAGTCCACTTATCAAAACCTTACAAGGTTGGAAACAAAAGTTCGTTGACTTCCACAAAAGGTCTAGAAGGTCATTGAAAATTGTCAATTGGATGAAAACCACTCTCATATTCTCAATCAAGAAGTGCACTAATTGAAGTGTGAACATAAGAAAAGATTACTCAAGAAATAAGGAAGATTTCTGGTCCCTCCTGTTCTACAAAACACATTTACTTGGAATCTAAATCTCACTGAGTTCTTGCACAAGCTCTCCTTCAATTAACAAGTTCTGTCACTTCCTCAATGGAAGGAAACACCACAGCAAATTGAGGACCATAAACTATCATTGATTGAAAAGCATGGACAATGATGGAAGCATCAAAAAGGAAGAAATTGTTTATAAAACAATAACCTTTAGGATTTCAAGAGTTGTTTCCTAGTGGCCTTTATTATTTTACACTAAAATACATATCCTGGCTCCATTGTATCATCATAGTTTAAATAGTCGTTTCATTCTTGAATATCTACATTGGCATCACACCCCATGTTAGAAATTAAGGGCAAAATATAGACTAGCTAGGAACAGAAATAATTTTAATTTTATTTGCTACTGTAATTTTGGATCAGCAATATATTCAAAAATTCTGATGTAAAAACTAATAACAGAAATCCTATAATAGATCTGAGTATTACCTTAGCAAAACAAAGAACAGATTTACCTGATGTGCTGTTGTTATCCTCTTTTCTGTATGCTCAGAAAAAGCTTTAAGGGATCATGGATCAAACCCTCAGGCTAGATCTCATCATGATCCTTTGAACAAGTTGCCAAGAAGAACCTTTGAGGGGTAGTGTACCAGAAAACTGACCAGATGGACAAGAATCAAAATGCCATGCTAACATCAAGCAATAGAGCTGAAAGCAGAACACTATTGTCCAGCCTAAGGACTGAAAGGAGACCTCAAACAGCCCTAAAACTTCAGTGCAGAAAAGTACAAAACTGCTACAGAAAATACTAGCAGTTCTAGGGCTGCCCTATCAAACCCTGTTCAGGGTATTAGGGCTGCACCAGATCAGCATACACAGGACGGTACTAGCACAGATGAGGACGGCATCAGCAAACAGTGGTGGCACCAGCAAATAAAGAACAGCAGGATGGCACCAGCAAATAGACCTTCAAACAGCAACAAAGGGAGACCTGTAGCTGGCTGAAAAAAGACCCTTAGGGTCAGCGGCAGGTAGAAACAGTAAGGGTTGAAGGAGATAACCCTATGGCAGCAGGAGCAGACCATACATACGCAAGAGAGACCTGATTTAGAAGAGCTGCAGCAACCTAACCCTTATCCAGCAGAGCCGCCAAAAACCTCAGTCAAAAAATCGGCTAAGAGAGTGACTAAGTGAATGTAGTTAGTGAGGAGAGGTCTCTTCAATTTATAGTTTTGGTAGGTAGGTTAGGGTTAGCAATTTAGCCCTAACTTTAGGGTTAGATTAAACCCTAACAAATTAAACTAATAAACAATTAATATTTTATAACATAAAATATTAAATGTTAAATTAGAAAAGTCAACAAGGAAAATTAACAAGTCAAGGAGAGGGGAACCAAAAATCAAGGCAGCTAGCTTTCTTTAGGAAGAAGCAAGGAATCGAACCAATACCCACACAACAATTAAGGGGGAGTGTAACTCAAGCCAGGGATTGCAAAAGTAATAAGACAAAGTCAAAGGGGGTTCTTCTTTAATGGCAAAATGTCCACATGGGTCTCATGATATAACTTATAAGCTTTTATCATCCTAGTATAAGAGGAAGGTCAATGATGTGATCATGTCCTTCTTCTTAACTGCTCTTAGGTCTCATGGACCATCCCGGGAGAGAAGAAGATCACACATCATCTCGGCTTGGTACTTAACCAAGAAACTGCCTGGTCCCAAACCAAAATACCCCAGAACACAACTGGGGGCCCTAGATTACAACTAGGGTCTTATCCACCAAGGTACACAACCAAGGATTAATCCAAGCACCGAGCAAGGCTTCCCTGGAACACATCCAGGGGCCCTAGAACACATCTAGGGACTTATACCATCAAACTGCTTGGTCCTTGGCCAAGAACCCCAGCAGTACACTGGGGGCCCAACTAGGGTCTTTTGCCATGGCTCTAACTGCTTGGCCCCAGACCAAGAACCCCAGGAGTGTACTGGGGGCCCTAGATCTCAACTAGGGTCTTTGCCATCCTTCCAGAGAATGGCTCTTGAAGCTACTTTAAATTTTAACACCCCACAAGTAGACTTATCATCTTATTAACTTCTTTATTATAAGCAACTGACCCTCCAATGATCTAAATACAAAACCTGTAGGTATTCTTGGAAGTTGCTTCAAGATAATTCAAGAAAAAACCCCACTTAAGCATGCTCATCCTGTAGCACTAAAATCGGTAACCTCCTGGAAAGTAGAGCCAAAGTGTAAAAAAAGACATATATAATACCAATAAAGATATTCTAACATCCGTGTTATACCAAAGTGCAAGAGGAAAATTGATAGCAAATTAGTCACTTGTTGCATGACATAAAAAATGAAATCATAAACAATTTAGTAATGGGTTAATCAGTAAATTATTGGATGTGAAAAGAACTTGATTGAAGCACACATGTAAGTTTTATGCTGCATACAATGTCAAGGGGTGATGCATGCTCCAGACTGCAAACAGACCGAACTCCAAGCTCCAATAGTACCGGAAGCCCCCCAATATATTGAAATGCCTCTGCTGAACCAGCATCTAAGTAAAAAATTGAATCGAGTACCTGATCAGATATCTGCACAAACATAGTGAGAAATATAAGATAACTTGAGCAATACAAGAAATTGCACAAGTCAACACTTGAGCAATGATCTTTATCCGCCAACACAAGATCCAAAAAATGCTTCACCAAAATAGAAGCAGCAGAGTCGCTTCATGACTAACATGAATGTATAGTAAAAACTCCACAGCTTCTGAAATAACATTAAAAGTTCTACCTTATACAAAAAACTCTAGGAAGCTGTTATCTAGACTAGAAATATCCTGATCGGCAGAATATATCCATTTCCATTATTAGAGATATGGAGTGTTGTCATGTAACTTTTACTTATGTGTAATAGTTTGTGTTTATCGGTGTGTGTCAAACTTGGTTTATGCTTCATTTATAAAAGCATGGCTAAAAACCAACAACTCTAGTTATCATATATGTAACTGTGATGTCAATAGTAGCAATGGTGTGGCTTAGCCCAAAAGAATTTGATGTAGATCAGTGATGGGATTATCATGGGAAGAATCATAGGAATTGGTTAACCATGTATTTCAATAGCATTAGACTCTAGGGGATCTAACAGGAATGGGATTGATCATAATTTTTGATAAAACTCATTTCGGTCTTCAAAAGTAATCATCTAGTACTGTAGCTTGTCCTAAAGCCTAAGCTTGAGTTTTAGTTATTTTCTCAAAAGAAGAGGAACTTGTAGAAACTCAGACTCCAAAGTGATTCAAGAATTTAGAAATTAATTTTACTTAACCTGTAAAATTAATTTAGCAAGAATTGGGCCGCCATCCCGTGTGCCCATCCCATGCCCGTGCTTGAGCCACCATCCACCATGGCTATGACCTAATGCTGCATGGTGTTGTCCGCAAGGTAATCCGTGTGGGATTTGCATGTTGCACACAGTGGCTCAGACCATGGCTCATCATGTCCCATCACCACACATTTAAAAACCCCTCCCTTAGGCCTGATACCTACTCCTCATACCCTTTCTCTTCCCCATCCATGCCATCCTCCATCTCCCCCTCCCACTCCACCAATTTGCCCATCTTCACTCTTGCAACCTCTACCGGGTCCTCATTTGCTGATACAACCCTGCACCCCTCCCTAATTCCTTTCACTCTGTACCACCCCCTCCTCATAAGTCCTCTCCTCTTCATACTTCTTCCTCCCCTGCTCCTAGCACCTTACTCTCCACTTGTGACCCCCAACACAACATCTACAACTGAGAGTCACCTCCTTGACCCTTCTGTGAGTCTCTTTACACCAACAATCTCTCCACAATACACCGCGAACTCCATATTTGCAGCCTGTACAAGGAACCAAGAGAGGAAACTCATCTTGAAATCCATCTGTGGACTGTAAAAGACTCCAGCAAGGACAAATGATGGTCACCACAAATCAGGCATCTGGCAACACAACAGTGAATTGTCACATGGACAGCACAAGCACCGATTTTTCTTTCGAGAACACAATCACCCTCTCCAAAAATCCAGTATTGCTAGCAGCTCAACTCCAGAACTTCACTAAGTTGACGGAATAGTTACGAGTGGTTGTGCTTGCCCCTTTGAATAGAGTCAACTCAGGAACTTCGCTAAAATGATGGAACTGTTACGAGTGGGAAAACTCTCAACTCTTGTGCCTTAAGAGTTCTTCCCCAAGCTGAGTCAGGTAACATTGTTTTATATTTGTTATTCCAAGTATTTGGTGTAGTGGTAGTGTCCATTTTGGTTACAGGGACATTACAGATTATATATGGAAAGCAAAGAAAACACAAGTGTTCTCTTGGCTGCCGGGGTCTTTGTACAACTGCTACTGAAAATTGTTTAAAGAAAACAATTTATAATTCCTAGTTGGAATCCTTGGTTTCTTTTATGGATGCTTTCTGAAATTTAGCCTTAAATATGCACCTACAGAGTTCAGAGCATAGATTTACTGCTTGCTGCTCAATTCTGCTCAGTTCTGCATCATACAAAGTATAGTAGCAAGCACTTCCAGTTTGTGATGGTTATCTTGGCCCTTCGGCAAAGAATTAACACTATAGCCATCCAAACTAAAACATGAAGGAATGATACTGTTTGAATTGACCTTGCAAGAGAGATCAATCCTCTAAAATCGAATCAATGTCTTTCAAATTCTGCTTGATTTTTTAAAGCACGCCATTCATTCCTCTCTCAATAATAAATTACAAATTGATGATGATGATATCCACTTTTCTAGATGGCATAATGCAGAATGCTGCTTTCTTTTGGTCCTTTTGTAATTTCTAATGGCACTTGCATTCATCCAATGATAGTTGGAAAACCTTCAACACTGCTTTGCAATTCAACATCACAATCTCCATCTTGAATAGCAAAGACCACTACCCTAACAGTGCTTACAAAATTCTGATTGAGAGGTTCTGTGAGTCAATGGCATTCAGCATTATTCTGATCAAACCTGATTCACAGTGGCAAGTTATTCATCTTCTGCCAAAACCTTGAGCATTCATGGCATATGTTGAATGCCTTGTTTTGTAGAACAACCGAGAAGATTTTATCATTTGTAGTGTTGCCTTCCTCACCCTAGCCCAAATTCAGTAATTCATCTGCATTACTTTAGGAACAAAATGGTTTAGGATCTTAAGCATGTTATTCTATAACTTCCCCACACCATGCTTGAACAGAATACACACATTAGTCTGTTGAAATTAATCCTAATATCAGAAACTACACAAGCGATAATGCATGAAAAAACTAGGTACACACACAAATTGGTTGCAATATTTCTTCCCATTAAGAAGACTTGTATACATTTCTACACACAGCTCTTAGAGCCAAATGGATCAAAATGGCATCCTCTATAGATATCCAGGTGGCTGTCCTTCCTCAAAGGTGGCTCCAACTGTCAACAAACCAACCAAGTTTGATTTAATTAATCATTAATTGTCCTGATATTAGCATTTATTACAAAGTTGATACATCTCAACTTACCATCACAATGGGAACTTATCCCTGATGTAAACAGGACAGCACTTTAGAATAACTTAACAAAAAAAGAGCTTTAGTAATCTGTTAAGTGTTAGTTTTTGTTTGTTGCTCCAAGCCTGTTCTCCAGATGATTTCTGTAATCTCCTAAAAATTAGAGTTTCTTTTTTGTAGGAGCAATTATTTTTAAACTGTTGATGGAGTAGTGATTAATCTTCATTTCTGCTATTTCCTATTTTTTAGGGATTTTCTATTTTTAGACTACCTATTTTTAGCAGGTTATATTTATAGACTAGAGTTAGCTTTGGCTAGTGATTAGTCATTGGTGAGTTAACAATAAAACTTCAGTGAGACACTCTCATTTGGGGTAAGTCGTGACCTACTTGTAAAGCCAGTGTGTCAATTTAGGAGAGTGAGTGTTTTCTCGTCTTCCTTATCTGTCAGTTTATCTTCTTCCATGATTTGTTTGCCTGAGATGAGCACAGGCAAGTTGACTTGGAATCACTGAACCAAGTGGAGCACCTACCTTCTATGGGTGTTTCTCTTTAGTCATGTATCATTGTAATCATTATTCTAATGTGAATGAGAAGAAAGGAGCTTGTTACAGAATTCATGGTTGTTGGTTTGTGATTGCAGAAGTCTTATTTTTTCAGAGCTACAGTGCATCACTTACCGGATTGATCCAAGATTTAGATATGAAATGTTTACACTCCCGCTTCAAACTCCTATGCTTTTAGTTTTTAAAAATCAGAAGTTTTGATTGGTGTTTCTCAACATTTTAAATTTCAGCTGTAGAATGGAATCTTTGAGTGAAGATCTGATATCATGAATTGAAATTTTAACATGGTATCGGAGTTGTTTTACTAAAGTTCTTCCGTCTAGTGAAAGGAGAAGGAAGCGACCTCTGAGAGGGAGTTGATTCTGTTCAGGATTTCAATGGGAGTGGTACCAACAAGTTCCAGTCATTTGAGTGAACCATGCCTGAGAAAGGCACAAGGACCTGAGAGGGGTAACATTGGTTTTTAATATTTTATGTATCTGAAGAGCGGATTTAACCTGTGAAAGGCTGTTGATTTATTTTGGCTGAACTGCTTTGTTTAAGTTGTGATCCAAGGAACTGCAGCAATGGCGAACTTGAAATGTCAGATCTCAAGGAATGTGACCGATTACAGGGGGGGCTCTAATTTCACCCATTGGAAGTGCAGGTTGCAGATGCTCGTGGAAAAGATTGATCTTTGGGGCATAGTCCACAACAAAGTAGCAACTCCTACCAAACCTCAACAATTGTTTCTGCATGAGAAGAAGGTTGCAAGGGCAAAGCGGATTTATTTGGACTCCATGAAGGACCACCGTAATCCTATATTGGAATGAAATTGGCAAAGGAGATGTTTGATGCATTGACAACTCCCATCAAAGTGTCAATCTTTCTAGGAAGATGTTATTGACGAACAACCTCACCCAAACACACAATAGTTATTCAAATTTCAAACACCATGGCAAGTTACCTCATCCAGATCAATAAGCTCAAAGATCAACTCTTTGCAATTGTTATGAAGATCAAAGATGAGGAATTAGTGCCTGTTATCGCATAATCTGTACTTGCCCAAAGCCCAAAAGGCAAGTAAGCCTAGATTAGCGTAACAAGGAGGTGGCCCTGTCATTGTCACCCCAACAGGGTACCTCTTTCTATTTAGGAGGAGGAAAACCTCACTCCAAGGGAGACGTCCCAGGACCTGGTTGGTTGATGACGGGCTGAAAGACACGATGAAAACCCACCCCTTTCTAGGTCACTCAACAGAAGAAATCACTTGGGTAAAGTTTTAAAGGGGCAAGAGAAAGTGAAAGTGGGTTTATACCTTCCCTTTACCAGTGAAACATCAAACGTTGGTAGTAGCAATGATATTAGTGATTATAATTAATGACTTCTTAGACAAATTTATGTGCTGCTAGAACAAGTTATATAAAATAAAGATGAGATTATAGTAGCAGCAATGTATCTTGAAAATTGCAAGTTATGATGACAAGAAATGATATAAAAGGTCTTGCAAACTTGATAATACTTTGTCATTCACGATTTCAAGATTAATACAAGTCAATAGATGACCTAAATGGCTGTCCAAACACTTATAACAGCATTAATTAATGGTGATGACAGCAATAGAAACCACTTCAGAAAAGTACTATAATGAAGCAATAAGACAACTACTCCAACATCCAATGATTATAGTTTGCTTAGTACAAATGTTTAGTGGTTTTATGGATGATTTAAGGGCTGTAAAGGGGCTGCAACAATGGCTGTAACAGCAACTTCAATAGCAGTAACAGCCTCTAACAATTTCAGAATTTTCACTTAGAACAAGCAATTAATTACACACTTTAACAATCATTTGATAGTAATTTGCTTGATACAATTTCTGGGTTGTATTTAGATGGTTATCAGGATAATAAAGGCTGCAAATGATGGCTGTAACAGTGAATTAGTATCAGCAACAACAACCTTAACAACTTCAGAAAATTTGCACTTAGAGACAGCAAAAGGAGATTAAGGCCTAGGAAAGTGACGCCTAGGTTGATGCAATTTTCTGGGTAGTTTAACTTTTTAGGGTTAGTATACTTGTTAGGGCTGCAAAGAATGATGGTTAGAGCAGCAGCAGGTTAGTAATTAGTAGTCTAGTCTAGTGAGTTAATTTAGTAGGGTATCAAGTAGGGAAAAGAGTTGAAGTCTTGTCAAGGACTTGAGGTAAGAGACTAGTGCCTTATAGGGTAATGGAGTCTAGGCAGGCGGCTCTCTTCTAGGGCTGCAAACATATGATTATGCACAAAACCTAAGAGGGAAAAGAGGTTTAGGGGGAGTAA
>SNQJ01S0047004.1:15588-28365 GCA_010110895.2 Picea sitchensis | reverse complement strand
GATACCTTTTTGCATTTTGAATGAGTTCACGAGCCCAACCTAGTTTTCTCTGATATGTAATCACTTTTGTGGGTGAATCAGTAGGTTTCTAAGGCTCCATCATATCATGATTCTCAAGTACAAGCTCTTCTTCTTTTGTATCTGGTACTTTAGAAGTTGTAGGTTCCTCATCATGTACCTCATCTACATGATTTCTTTTTGATTTGTAGAAAGTTGCATCTTCATCAAAGATAACATCTCTGTTGATCTCAATCTTTTTGTATCCAGCGACATATACTCTATATGCCTTTGATGTTTCGCTGTATCCGACAAATATACCCTTCTTACCGGAGGGATCCAACTTTGTCCTTTTGTCCTTGGGAATATGAATATACACTCGACAACCAAATATCCTTAGGTGAAACCTCTGGAACTTTTCCAGAAAACACTTCTTCTGGAGTTTTATTTTCAAGAACTTTATGAGGACTTATGTTCTGTACATATACATCAGTCCTTGTTGCTTCTGTCCAAAGGTACATTGATAAGTCCTGATCATGAATCATGGCTTTAACTGCTTCCATAACTGATCGGTTCTTTCTTTCTGCAACACCATTTTGCTGAGGATTGTATGGAGTAGAAAGCTCCCTCTTAATCCCAACTTCTCTACAGAATTCCTAGAATTCACCAGATGTGAATTCTCCTCCGTTATCAAATCTTAAAACCTTTATTTTTCTCTCGGAAAGATTTTCAACAAGAGCTTTAAATTCCTTAAACTTACTAAAGATTTCATCTTTATTCTTTAAGAAATAAATCCAAGTTTTGCGAGAAAAGTCATCAATAAAAGAAACATAGTAAACATACCCGCTGAGTGAAGCGGCTGACATAGGTCCACACACATCTGATATGTCATTTTCTTCTAGAACAAGGGATATTCTGTACTTCCATGCTCTAAATTTATCAGGTCCCTCAAGTTTCTCATCAAGCTTAGTGCTTGACATCATCTTGTCCTTGTTTTTGACTTCCTTCAAAAACTGAAATACTATAGTCTCCTTCACAAGTCTAATAACTCTATGTAGAAATGGTTAGTTACAATAGGGAAAATAACTTCCAAAGCTATATAATTCAACAGGGCGCACTATTGTAGTAGGGGTGCACTACAAGCAAGCAAGGGCGCATTGCTAGGTGAAGGGAGCACACACTAGTGAGCAGCGCACTCTTGAGTAGAGGGGGCGCACAGTTTGGTGTAGCAGGTAAGCCAAGGAGATAGTTGTGAGAAGCAAGGGACGCACCATAGCATTGGGTGCATTCTCTAAGGCAAAGGGGCAAGTCTACACCACTAGCAGGCAAGCAAAGGGTGCCTTTGTTCAAGGGCTAGCAAGCACAAGTTTTGAGGAACTCCAATACAAGCTTGAGGATAAGTTTGGATTGTATCAGGTTCCTTTTGTATTTACTTGTTGTAGCATTTGCTTTTAGATCTCCATATATATATATATATATATATATATATATATCTTACTAGTTTTCCCCGTGGGGGTTTTTCCAGGGTCATGTTGACCAAAAACTATATGTGTTCATTTGTCATGTTTGCTTAGTATTTTCAGTGGTAGGTTGTTAAAGATCCTAGAGGTGTGTTTTATGTTTAATGCATGTTATTGAAGGCTAACTTGGACAACAAAACCATCCATAATTTATCCTTATAACAAGAGGCATTAAAGAGCATCAAACCAAAGATTTGTGGGCAGATTTTGAGAGGGCAAAGTTCATATTTAGTGGGCTGTTTTGAACAGCAAGAAAGCTGTCCTAAAACAGCAAGTAAAACAGTTTGAAAGTACCCAAGCTTAGTGCCCAACAAGAGGTCAAATGACAGGCCTGTTGGTCAGCCCATAGAACCTCAGAAAATCTTCACTCCAGGATCAACAAGTATTTACTGAAGTTGAGCTTTTCCAAGACTTGCACAAACTCTAATCTTTATTTTTTATCTAATAAATTAGATTCTAGGGTTTTAACCTCGGGGGTTAGATATGCTTTTATAGGAGTTGCGATTGTACTCCCACTATGTATTGATTTTTTTGTACCTAGCAGTGCCTTTAATCTATTTATTGTCATTCATTGGACATTAATTAAATTATCTTATTTTATCTGCTTGTCTTGGTCCCTTGTGTAGATGATCTATCACTATAGGAAATTCTAACTAGCTCATTTTGTGGTGTAAGAAGAAACTAGCCACGTGAAGGATATTGGTCCACTGCACTATTTTTGGGGACTAAAGGTTTGGCAAGTTGTAGGTGAAGTCTTCCTTGAACAAGGGAAATATACTATGGAGACTATAAAAAGATTTCAGATGTTGGATAGCTGTTAGTAATAGAGAAATAAAGCAGAGAAGTTACTGTCTTTTTAAAATCTTAATGAGAACAGTAAAGATCTGAAATAAATCTAGACTGTAAAACAACAGTTCTTAGATAATCCCTTTTAAATAGATTACAGATCTGTACAGTAATTTCTCCAAGGTCTAAACAGGCAGATCTAGGTAAATGACAAACAGATCTAAACCATAAAAATTAAATCTAGAAGGTGGATAGTCAGGACTAAACACTAAGCAGATCTAGTTAATTCAATGACAGATTTAATCAAAGGATCTGAAACTGATATAGATCAAAACTCAAAACCAAGTATAATATTCAGATCTGATATAGATCTAAGCAATAAACAGTCTAACACATAAACAAACTTTAAAACAGAGAACTAATAGACTCAAGTTTCAACATGTTACTTACCTTGCCTTGTAGTCTTACCTCTGAAGGAGTCACGTCCACACATAAGAGAAGTAATGCCACTTGTAATTATGCTCAGAAAAAATTTAGGATCATATATCTACCATATAGGTTAGATCTCTTGCCAAGAGATGAATAGATTTATTTGCCACCAAGGAGGAGAAACCACATAAACACCTCACAAAAATTCTTTGTGGTTAAACCCTCACACACACAGAAAATTTCAGGGACCCAAACCCTCACAGAAAAACTGTGGTTAAACCCTCACAAACACAAAAAAAATCCAGGGATCCAAACCCTCACATACAAAGAAAATTCAGGGATACAAACCCTCACACAAGAGCAAGGTTACAGGCAGGGGCCGCAGCTCAAAGAGAAGGTTCAGATCAGAGCTGAGAGGGTCACGGCTCAAGGAGAAAAGGGGCCGGAACTAAACTGGAGAGATCATGGCTCAACAGGTCTGCAATAGAAGTGAAAACGGCACCTTCAAAAACCTTGCAGCAGCATGCAAGGTATAACTCAGCTCAACAACCCTTGACCTAGAGCAGAAGCAAAGGAGGACCTTCAAGACATCAACAATAAATGGACCTGTCAACAAGTATAACCAAGGCTTGAACTGAACTGTTGCAGAGAAGGCCGCAGCTTCAAGGAGGAGAACCGCTCACTTGAAAAATTACACAAAAATTATGTGCTAAAGAGAGAGGGTAGGACTCTATTTATACTTTTAGGTTAGTTTAGGTTAATAAAAATAATAATTAAAATAACAATTTAAAAATAACAAGTTTAATTAATATAATTAATTAAACATGTTATAATTAAAAACAATTAATTAATATTTTTACAATAACCCCTAAAGCAAAAAACAAAAACCCCAAGTAAATACAAGCAACGGTGAAGAGGGTTTGGCAAGGGTGACTGGGTGGCAATACTTGTCCATTCATTCTCAAAGTGACCTTTTCCATTTTATCATCATTGCATATGGGATACTTCCCTCATGTGGTCATGCCCGCCTTCAAAGAGGGACATATACCAACAAGCACCTAATCAAAGACCAGGTGGCCTCAAAATATCTCTGGGGTCTTATTCACCAAGGTACAAGACCAAGGATCAACCCATGCCCCAGGCATGGGTACCCTGGAACATTTCCAGGGGCCCTAGACATATCTAGGGACTTTAACTACTTGGTCCCGGACCAAGAACCCCAGTCATATATTGGGGGCCCTCTCAGGGGTCTTTACTGCTTGGTCCCAGACCAAGAACCCCAGTCATCTACTGGGAGCCCTTACAAGGGTCTTTTGCCATGGCACTGACTATTTGGTCCCAGACCAAGAACCCCAAGGGTGCACTGGGGGCCCTAGATCTCGGCTAGGGTCTTTGCCAGCCTCCCGGAGAATGGATCTTGCAGCTGCTTTAAATTCAACAATAGCAAACCCATGTCTACCCCTACGGTTCTTGTTACTACTAAAACCTGCACTTCAATAATATTCAAGTCCCTAGACAAAGTGAAAACCTAGGGAAACTTAGGAATGTTGTCCACTATCACCACTGCAGTTGTTCCAAATCTGAATAAAATCACTAATTCGTCCTTAAATGCAAATAAATCATAGTAGTAGAGTATGGATTTTTTAGGGTTTTTACAATATAAGTGTTGATGTTTTGTAGCATCGGGAGGTATTCCCACATTAGCCTAGGTGTCGAGCATGTGGGAGCCATTCTTGACACTGACATTGCGACTTTTCCTTGAGAAAATCCTTTGTGTGAAGTGTGGGGGCTTTGTGGGCTAGTTGATGGGATTTGTGGGTTTGTCGATGGGATTTGTGGGTTTGTTGATGATTAAACAAATCTAATTTAATGTTGAATTTGTGGAGAGGGTGCCTAAGTTGATTTAGGGGCTTCTAACTCAACCCTTACAGTTGTATAAAAGGAGAACCTTGTGAGAGAGCAACACACAAGTGAAAGAGGATTTTCACTCTGAAGTTGTGAGTGGAGCTGAGGCCGTGTAGGGCTGAGGCATGGAGAGTTTTTATGTGCAGACCTGCATCTAGGGCAGCAGGGCATTTTTCGGCAGGTGTTTAAGGCAGTCGTTGGGTCTGTCCTGTTGCTTGGGCAGCTTGCCTCAGGCCTTAGGTAGTTGGCAGCCATAGGATCCCAACCGCAGAGTTTTGGGACTGTTTTGGAGGTTCGGCCTACATGAGAAAGGCAGCCGCAGAGTTTTGGGACCGTCTTGGAGGCTCAGCCTACAAGAAAAGGGAAGTTAAAGGTGTCTTAGAGGCTCAACCTGCAAGAGAAGGGCTAGCACAGGTGTTTAGGAGCCTCGGCCTACAAAGAAAGGAGCAGATTTTGGGGCTGTTACAGTCAGCCTTGACACAGTAGCTTTTGGGGCAGCTTTTGGGCGGCTTGCTCTGCCTACAGGAGAAGGGAAGTTGAAGGTGTCTTAGAGGCTCAACCTGCAAGAGAAGGGCTAGCACATGTGTTTAGAAGCCTCGGCCTGCAAAGAAAGGAGCAGATTCTGGAGCTATTACAGTCAGCCTTGACACAGTGGCTTTTGGGGCAGCTTTTGGGCGGCTTTTGAGGACTGGGACAGTCAGTATAGTGAGCAGATTTTGGGCACAGAAACCAAGGAGGGTTTCTGCAGTGAGCAGATTTTGGGCACAAAAACCAAGGAAGGTTTCTGCAGTGGACAAGGGTTTTCTGTGTAAGTGTACCCTCGTATTTTAGTGTTTTCTTTCTGTATAAGAATGGGTCATTTTCCCTGGTATAGGAGCCCATTGTTCTGAGGTTGTATTGAATAAAGAACAAGTGATTTGGGCATTAAGTTCCTGTGTATTGTGTATGATTCAATTGTTGGTTTTATTTTCGTTGTGCTAAGTTGTTAGACATCTCAGTGTGTTTATGTTCACAGTTCAGAATGTGTGATTTCTATGTGTGTTGTCGAGAACCTAGACCAAACCTGAGGTGTGTTCAAAATCTAACATGGTATCAGAGTTGAGGCTTTGAAAAGTGCGGTTGGATCTCAGATTTACACAGGTAGCAGTCTTGAAAATGAGTTGTAGAAGATTTAGCAGCTGAGTATCTTGGACTTTTGGGTAAAAGTCCAACAGCAAAGATGGTTTCTGGATTGAAAATTGAAGATCGGTTGGATGGGATATCCAACTACACTTCATGGAAGGAAAGAATAAAATTAGTATTGTTGGTGAATGATCTGTGGGAATTTGCTGACACCCAGACCACTAAGCCTACTAATGCAGCAGAATTGGCCAAGTATAACAAGTCAGATGCAAAGGTCAGGTTGATTGTTCTTGATGGGGTGAAGGATCATTTGATACCTCACCTAACTGGAAAGACCACAGCATGGCACATGTGGGAGGCTCTGAAAACTTTATTTCAGAACAAGCACGAAAACCAGAAGATGGTGCTGAGAGAGAAGCTCAGGGAAATCAGGATGACCGGTTCAGAAAATGTGACATCATATCTCACCAGGATTCAACAAATTCGTGATGAGCTTGCAACTATAGGGGACGACGTGGCAGACAAAGAGTTGGTGAGAACGGCACTCAAGGGCTTCTCGGAGCAATGAAAGCACTTCATCAAAGGAGTTGTGTCACGTGAGAATCTCCCATATTGGAACATGTTGTGGGATGATTTCATTCAGGAAGAACTTGAGATGATGATCTTCAGCACAAGAGTTGTGAGGAGAATGCTCTTGCTAGTCAGTTGAAGAAGAGAAAAGGGATGAAAGACTTGAGTAAAGTGAGATGCTATGCATGCAACGAATTTGGTCATTATGCCAGCCAGTGTCCGAATAAGAAGGGTAGGAAAGAGAAGCAAGTTGAGATGGTTGCTCCAGCCATGTCCGGGAAGGAAGAGTTGGCTAAGAGGTTCTAGGACGAATTTCTTCTTGTCTCACACCTTTCAAAGAGCACCATTTATGAGGGTGCTTGGTTCTTAGACAGTGGGGCTATCAAACATATGACAACGACACGAGAGGTGTTCGAGAGCTTGACTAAATGGGATTTTGATCTACATGTGAGGATTGGTGATCAAAGTCAGCATGCGGTGAAAGGATTCGAGATTGTACCATTCAGGATGGAGTCAGGTGGGGTGTTGCGAGTTCAGAATGTGCTTCGGGTATCGGAACTCAGGTGCAGCATGCTCTCAGTCGCATCGATTGAGCAGATGGGGTTTGAATTTGTCTTCCTTTGACTTCTTGGAATCTTCTTCTTCTCTAAGAAAAGTTGTCTAGGAGGGAATATCTCCTACAGCTACCAAAACATCAATACTCTCTCTTAGCTAGGGAGGTATTCTTCCACGATGTTTTCATCTAGTAGTCCATTGACTACTCTGCAATCAACTAGTAGCACACAACTACTACCATGCCAGTAGCTCCATCCTCTACCATAGTTGTCTATGTGACTATGTTGCAATCAACTAGTAGCACTAAGCTACTACCATGCTCTCCAGCAATCACCTAGCAGCACAAAGTTGCCACCACGCTGTCACGACTACATAGCAATCAACTAGTAGCTAAGCTACTACCATGCTATCTAGTAGTCTCTCATGACTATGCAGCAATCAACTAGTAACACTAAGCTACTACCATGCCATTGGTAGCTCGAATCATCCGTCACGGTCTCCAATACTATGTTGCAATCATCCAGTAGCCCACAGCTACCCATACTGTTCAATAGTACACAACTACTGTCATAGTCCAATAGTACACAACTAGTGCCATAGTCCCCCTGACTGTGCTGTGTTGTTCCTTCTTTTCTTGCAGTCTTATTCACACACATCCACCTCACATGGTATGGGCAAGACTGCTGCCATAGCCCCATTCACACCTAGCCACCTCGCATGGCTTAGGCAAGGCTATCCCATGGTCCAAGACCATGCTCCAAGTCTTATTCGCACCTAGCCACCTCTTATGGCGTAGGCAAGACTTGCCACAAGTCTTATTCACACCTAGCCACCTCGCATGGCGTAGGCAAGACTTGCCACAAGTCTTATTCACACCTAGCCACCTCGCATGGCATAGGAAAGACTTGTATCGGGATGTGATGTTTCTCCTCTCCTAGTAGTCTTATTCGCTCCCACCCACCTCACATGGTTTAGGCAAGACTACGACCATAGCTCCAATCACACCTAGCCACTTCACATGGCTTAGGTAAGGCTACGCCATGGTCCCAATCACACCTAGCCACTTCACATGGCATAGGAAAGACCATGCTACAAGTCCCAATCACACCTAGTCACTTCACATGGAGTAGGAAAGACTTGTACCAGGCTACTCATTACTCCCTCAGTCACTTCACATGACTGATCTGGGAATCCCTTGGCCAAAGGGAGAGTATCTACCCATTGTAGGAGAAACATCAAGCCTCCCTCTCAACAGGGTGGACATTCTGCATCACGCCAAGCTCGTCTCTGAAGTACTCATACTTCACTCTAGACAAAGGCTTGGTGAGAATGTTCGTTGTCTACTCATCGATGGATATGTAACGGAGCTCCACAACTTCTCTCTGCACCATGTCTCGGATGTAGTGGTATTTGATATCTATGTGCTTTGACTTGTCATGAAACACAGGATTCTCTGACAACTTCACACAACTTTGATTGTCCCAATGTATCAAAGTTGGCTCCAACTCTAGATCAAACAACCTTGCAAGCAACTTCTGGATCCACACTGCTTCACGGCTTGCAACACTGGCCGCAAAATACTCTGCCTTTGTTGTACTGAGTGCCATTGACATCTACTTCCTGCTCAACCATGAGATCAGGCCTGATCCCAAACTAAAGCAACACCCTGAGGTGCTTTTCCGGTCCATTACACTCCCTGCCCAGTCAAAGTCTGTATAACCCTGCAACTTCACATCTCCATCCGAGACATATCTCAATCCATATCCGACTGTACCATGTAGGTATCTCGGCACATTTTTTGCAACTATCCAATGTACATGTGTAGGCTCAACCATGTACTGACTCAAAGTGCTCACTTCAAAACATATGTTCGTCCTGGTGTTAACCAGGAACAGCAAGGATCTGATCAACTGTCTATACATCGTGGGATCCAGCAAATCTGAAGATGAATCACTCAAGAGCTTCAGGTTTGTCATCATAGGTGTGGCCATGGACTTGCAGTCCATCATCCCGAATCTCTGCAAGATCTCAACAATATATTTTCCTTAGCTAAGGAAAATCTCATCTGGCCTCTGCCACACCTCCAATCCCAAGAAATAATGCATCAGACCTGGATCCTTCATCTCGAACTCTGAAGTGAGTTCCCTCTTGCACCCAACTATGAGCTTCTCATCTCCTGTTAGAAACAGGTCATCCACATACAGTACCAAGATCAATGGGCAACCATTCTCAACCTTGTAGTAAAGGTTGGGATCTGCATCACTCTTGGTAAACCCCAAGCTCATCAGATAACTGTCTATTATGGCATACCATGCCCTGGGTGCCTACTTGAGCCCATACAAAGCCTTCTTCAATCTGCAAACATGAGACTCCTTCTCATGTATCTTGTGGCTGCTCTATGTACACTTCTTCTGGCTATTGGAGCAAGTGTCTCATCGTAATCTTCTCCCTCTTGCTGGGAGAATCCTCTGGCCACAAATCAAGCTTTGTACATCTCTATGCTGCCATCTGCAGCATGCTTGATCTTGTAGATCAACTTGGAACTCACCACTAACTTCCCTTCTGGTCTCAAAACCAAGGAAAAATCCATATCCCAATCTTTTTGACTGGCTTCCTCCTCTGTCACTAAAACAAGGGAATCCTCCCAGGAGGTCTCATATCTCCTCGAAGCCTCTGAAGCTTCGATCTAGCCTCCTCAACTCATGGCACCTATCTGTCAATCTTGGAAGACGTTTCTCTCTCCCATCTAAATACGAGGAGGGATACTTAATGAATGAAAGTATCTAAGCCATTGACTCTCTCTGAGATCAAGCTCACTCTGAGTTTGCATGCTCCCTCTGAAGCTTGACTCCTTCTAAGTCTATATAATCTCCGGAGCCATTTGCTCCCTCTGCATGTGTTGACCTCCTCTGAAGTCTAATCTCCTATGAACTGTCCTGGGGAGGTTGATCCTCCCTATTGGATCTTGAGGGTTGACTCCTTCTGAACTCTAGCTCCTTCTGAGTTGGTACTTGGTGGGGCCGCCTACCTCACCACTGGTGGAGCCATCTGCTCCTCATGATATGGCTCATCAATGCCATATATCTGTATCCCCTTTGCATTCTGCAAAGTATCACTGGACCAGGCTGGTCTCTTCCTGGTCACTGCAACGATTCTGGGTAGGACCTTCTGGCTCTACTGACTCTTCCTGATGATCTGATGAGTGATCAACTAAACTAAAGGGATATGTACAGTCGTCTTCGAAGCCTTTTGCTCCTTACAATCAATCTCCATATGAGATACTTTGTATCCCACAAAAGTACCCTTCTTGCCATAAGGTTTTGACATTGTCCTTTTCTCCTTCATTACATGGGATGTGTACAGTCATGCACACARCTCTATGTCTGGATAGTCTATTACATGTCTCAGCTAGAGACCATCTAATATGTTGCCTCCTACAACCGTCATTATAGCTCCCTCTCAGAGCTATCACCTGTGACCTACCCGGAACAAGAGCAACAATAAGGGAAAACAATAGACAACAATAATACTCTTATAATAAGAACAATAATAAAAATAAGAATGGGAACAATCGTCACAGTAGCTCCTTCTCAGAGCTATCACTTGTGACCTGCCTGGAACAAGAGCTAAAACAAAAATACAATAACAAGAAATAAGAACAACACTCTACCAGTGTTGTGACCAATCATTCCTCCATGGTAACCTGCCCAGAACAAGAAACAAGAACAACAACATCTCCATGGTAACCTCCATGGAATTTACAAGATAACCTACCCGGGACAATCAAGAACATCTCCTAGAAGGGATCAATTTCATTTCGTAAATAAGTGGATAATTAGTACATGATGATTATTGTAACAACAATATTCAAGTGTCACTAAACATTTGATAGCAATAGCAGTAATAGAATTCTAAAGACTGCTATTCTAGTTACAACACTTACTTAGGTTGCAGCAATATAAAATATCAAACCTGATATGCAAACCTAGAGTCTAGCTATTGTTGTCCCATTTGAGTTGTTCTATATTGTAGGAGACATCATCACTGCTGCCTCCACTCTTGGGCTTCCTCTGAGTGCACTAGATCTAAGTTCCCTTTGGATCTACTGTTACTGCTTGGATAAATGCCCTTTTGCCAAGTGTATGTCTCCTGCAAACACCCTCATCTTATATACAAGTACACCATCCAGCTTTGTCTTCTAATCTGATACATTACATCAATAAGAAAAGGTTAGAAATTTGAATCAGAAGGTTTAGTGTCCAGGAAAATGTCAACAAGCCTAAAAACCGTAAAAATTCAATTTTGACGAAAAGTCAATCTGAGAAGTGCAATAGGTGCGCTAGAGTAGGGCAAGTTGATCAGTGGTGGAGTTTGTCCCAATTGAATTTATAACGAGTGTTCAACGAGCTTGACAAAGAAAACTGTGCAGCGGAAAATTGCATGTGGAGCGGCAAATCTCATGTGCAGCAACAAATCTCAAGCTCTTCCTTCCAGCGATTAGACTGTTCTGAAGGAAACATGGCTCTATTACCATGTTAGATTTTCATTAGTTTCGTTAACATTAGATTTGCCATAGCATTTTTATCTTCTTTTAACATTCAATAATCATATACTCAAATATGTAAGCAACAGATAAACAAGCACAAGAAGACACAAAGATTTATCCTAGGAAAACCCCAAACTCGGGGAAAAAGCCAGCCAACTTTTCTTAGAGAGAATATTCCAATATAACCATGAACAACCTCTAATCACAAGAGCAAACCAACAATGAAGAACCCTGAAAACAAATACTTATCTCTTCTTCCTGTCAAACCCTAGCGAGGGTAGACAACTGATCAACACCACAAAACTGGCACCAAGATAAGTGCATCACCAGAACTGGCACCACTTGTAGCTGGTAACTGCAACTGCTACTGCAACTAATAACTAGCACGAAGCAACTGAGCAGCACCACACAATCTTAGCGCAACTCCTCTAGAGGTAGCGCACAAGAGATATCACCAAGAACCACCAAGAATATCCTTCCCCAAGTGGGGCGCACTCTCCAAGAGAACCAAAAACCAGAAATAGCGAAACTGCAACTGCAACTGCCTAGTGCGCATTGCAGAAGCAGAACTGTGTGGTTGTACAAATGAACTGACCCAGACTTGTATTTATACTAATCTGGGCGCATGTCTGGGGCCGACTTCTTATTCTGGGTCTTTATTATTTCTGTGGACCGACTTCTCTTCCTGAAAATTATATTTCCACTTTATTATTGTTTCCTGTGGGCCAATTTTTCTTCTGTGGTCTTCTATTTCACTTTATTCTTTTCTGGTGTATTCTTCAATTGTTCAATGGTCTTCCTTTGACTTCTTGGAATCTTCTTCTTCTCTAAGAAAAGTTGTCTAGAAGGGAATACCTCCCGCAGCTACCAAAACATCAACATGTTGATGGGCTTTGTGGGCATGTCGATGGGCATTGTGGGTTTGTTGATGATTAAACAAACCTAATTTAATGTTGAGTTTGTGGAGAGGGCGCCTAAGTTGATTTAGGGGCTTCTAACTCAACCCTTAGAGTTGTATAAAAGGAGAACCTTGTGAGAGAGCAACACACAACAAGTGAAAGAGGATTTTCGCTTTGAAGTTGTGAGTGGAGTTGAGGCCATGTAGGGTTGAGGCATGGAGAGTTTTTCTGTGCAGACCTGCATCTAGGGCAGCAGGGTATTTTTGGGCAAGTGTTTAAGGCAGCCGTTGGGTCTGTCCTGCTGTTTGGGCAGCCTGCCTTAGGCCTAATGTGTTGAGATTTGGGTACCTTGGAAAGTGGTCCCCATGTGCTTATGAGTCTCTAAGCACAAAGGGGGAAGACTTTTACCCTCATACTTTACTTTATGATTCTAATTTCACTTTGACTT
>SNQJ01S0047003.1:64318-86367 GCA_010110895.2 Picea sitchensis | reverse complement strand
CTCTGAATTTCACAGTAAAGACTCACTGCCACTAAGATTAATGATTCAAAGTTAAGAAGAAAAGTAAATAGTTAATAATCTACACTAACTGATTCACCCCCCCCCTCTCAGTTAGTTCATACCTGTAACAGAATGTTCGGAATTTGCTACTGAATGCTACTGAAAATGTATAAGGCTTGGAAGGTATACAAAACTTAGAATTTACACTTTCCCCCCCTAGCCTTATTTATTGACTTGTCCTCAAGTCATTTGAAAAGTAATTCTGCATCCTCTACTACAAAATGATTGGTCTTCAAGTCTTCAACACTCATTGGCATAATTCTTGTCATGTGAATAAATGTTTCGGTGTCGAACATAACAAGAAATTGTTAACTTAGTGGCCATTGATGGATGCCACTAGTCAACACGAGAGCTCCCATCTTTAATGAGGATGAGAGTCAAGATGCCTCGAACACATCTTGCTAAGTATGAATGAATTTGTTGTTGTCGAATACTTAGAATATCCAATGAACAAGGGACATTGATGTATTCCCTCTGTTTATCAGCATGATAGCTTGCCCTTAAGGCATGCAAGCTTCGGGGTGTTTTTAGAAAAATATTTAGACTCAAGGACTATGGGCTCAATCGTGTATGGAAGCAAGGTTTATTTGCAAGTGTAGGAAAAATGAAACTGACAATGAATAGGTAAAGTGGACCAAACAGCTTGTAGATGACCGTGGTTGGTTTATTGGTGGGTTAGGATTGAAGAAAAATGTAGTGAAGTGTATGTGGTAATGGAAAATGGATAATGACTCTCGCTAGAAAATAAATGAATTATGGCCCCAATTTCTCAAATATAGCAAATCTGCGCTTTAATTTTGGACTTTTTGTGAAAATAGTTCAGTTTGACCAGCATTGACCATCTACTTGTAGATGTGGAATTCAAGGGTGGATAGGTATTTCACCATCCTTGTACATTTAGGAACAAACCTATTTCTTCCAATTTTTCTAATCTCTCATGCAACATGTCAAACAATTAAACTATTACAGGAAGTTGCAAGAATTCGTAATTTTCTGGAAATTTTGTTTATGTTCATGGACTTGTTCTCTAGAATTTCTCATGAAAATAGTCTTTTGGAGACGAATTGAGTGCTCAATTAGTTTCCTTAATGATCAGTTGATCATCTGAAATCTGCAAAATAACTTGGCCTAAAGAACATAAGTATGTTCAAAAAGAAATGGCCAATTTCTTAGTGATTCTTACGCAAAAATAGATGCCAAATGAAACAGCTTTAGGATACTCAACAACATAAATTTAGTCTAATTCCTGATGTTGATAAAAGTCCAGTAATAATCATGAAAATTAATTTATCTCCCTCATTGTGTCAGATGTTTACTTGAATGTGCATGATAAATAGCATGTGCATGGCAATGTTAATCACCAATTAAAAATAATAAAGAACGGCTGTGAATCAGGGTTTAGGGAGTCAACAATATTTTTATTTTTTTATTTTATGTTGATCGGCTCATCTTCTCCCTCTTCGATTGTGCATATGGGTTGAGAAAAATTGTTCATTCCTACAAACTTGAGAACCTTATTTCTGACACGTGACAGAGGCCTTAGCTTTTGCAACGGAATAGTAATATTTTAATTTTGAAAATGACTGACAAAATCAATATCGAAATCCTTGCCAAAATGAACTGGAGTCTTACCTAAACTTACCTGGGGAACTGGCGGATATGTAGATGTCGAAGCCTTTGGAGGAGTAAGATCCTTCCTTCTCTGATCGCCAATACCCTTGAACCTTTTAAGAAAAATCTCTTTTACTGCTTCTGGGCGAGGCATATCACCAACCATGTTTCTACAACAAGCTATGTGAGCATGCCCAAATGTATCAAAATGACAAGACTCATGCCTATAACCTTTCCATTATTGAAATAACAAATCATCTAAACATAAAATCCCTTTATCATCAAAAGATAATATTATTCTGTCTGTCATTCGAAGAGCTTGAAGGGGCATTGGAGCCCGTCAAATGCTCATGTTTTTGACAAAGTTGGATCTTCAGAATAATATCGATCTGTGTCTAAATGTACAGGATAAAATAGACAACGAGGTTCTTCATTCTATGCAAAAGTAATCAGAACGATATTAGCTTTTGGTATTCGCACGTTTCGTCTTCCATTATTAGAAGCTTAGAGTTGTAACCTTAGAGTGAAAGGGATCTGTTGTCCAAGAAAAAACTGAGAGGTAGAAGCATTGAAGAAAGGCTCCAGATCTTTAATAGTGTGTGAGAAAGAGACCCGTCTTCTCTAACCCCGTCAATTGGTCGGTGCCTCAACGACAAAGTTGACCCATTTAATCTGATCGACGATTTTCCAGCAAAAAATTTCGACTGAGGAACCTCTTCATGCAACAGGACCGACCGGGTTTCAAACTCCGATCTCCTTAGAAACCCCAACTTTGGCGAAGATTAAGAAACCCCCACTCTTGTCGGCACAATGAAGGCCATCGAAAGCCATCCGGAATCAGGCTTCGCGTTTGAAGAACCGCCGAAACTTTTGCCTCACGCAGGGAATACAGAGCGAAGCCATTGTCGTCGCAGATGCCCTTGCAGACACCGATCGTCAAACTCAAAACTTTCCTGAACAGATCTGATAAGTGATCCAAGTGTCTTGCTGGCAACCAGTTAGAGTCGGGTAGTCTGTCGGGTGGAGTCAGGTGAATAAACCCGAACCGAGGAGAAAATCCGCGCATAGTGGAAACCGCTTTCACCATGGCGAGTCAGATTCTATCTGCATACAAATTATCTTCTCTTATTGTTCCCTCTGCCTACCTTGCTCCACTTTGGAAACTCCCATGATAAACTCCACCTGAAAAAAGTGTACCCTCACTTCCCTCTAGTACATAATGCCACTCAAGAATATCACTTGGAGAAGGACGTGCTGGAACATTAGGAGCCAGTTCCTTACACAAAGCTCGAAATTCTTTCTGCAGAAGTTTGACACACGTTGTTTATGCCATTCGACAAGTGCAACAGACCACACTTGGATTCCCTTGGATTCTCCCAAAGAAACAATACTGATGACCCAACTCAAATGCCTTCCTCCTCTCACTGCTCACATATCCTAAAAGATCTGGAACAGGTTCAATCCTTTTAGTGTGCATGCTCTTGAGAGAAATGATTTGTTGCTCAAGGGAAGCACTCAGACACAATTTATTTTCAGAAGTCTTTATTATCATGATCATATCTTAAATAATTTTCTTTATTAAAATTCAATAATGTATTATCTTCTTCATATAGTAAAATGTTGCAGATGTTAGCTGCACCAGTTGTCCTGTTACCAATCAACCCTTGCCCTATATTATTGAGGATCAGCGTCGGCTCTGGAAGAGCAGAGCTGTAAGCTAGGCTCATGAGAAATTATGAATGAATTTTTGGTGCAACGTGAGGAATCAATGGTCCACCAGACCTTGCTACGGCAGAGCAGAGATGCACGTATTGACCTTGCATCTGATGCCATTGCTTTTGTTGCAAAATAAACTTGGAGTTCAATCAAAGTCCAAACATTTAAAATGAATTTGTCATACCGTTATCATACATATGCCTCAGGGCTGAGACTCAGAGATTGGAGGTTATTTGTGCAATTCATTCAACGATTGCAGTTCAAGGTAGCGCAAATTGTTTAAATGTAAATGGGGTTGAATTTTAACTTGTTTGAAGAGAAAAAAGGGCCATTAGCTAGAGGAGGAATGGCATGGAGTTTACGTCGCAGCGAGTGAAATAGACTGGATCAGATGAAGAAGCTCTTTTTATTCATGATGATATTTTAAAAACAAGACTAAAAGAAAATTGTACAAGGAAATTCTACGATAAAAATCTACGAGATCTCGTTTTATTTTTTATTTTTAAGCTATTCTACATTAACTTAAAAGATGTTTTATTTTCTAAGTAAAAGAATGATTCCAATGAAGCCATCTACGGATTAAAAATTCGAACATGCTCACATCAAGATTTAAAATGTTTACCTGATTATTTGCAAGGATGTAAGTAACCTGTTTCATTTTTGGAGTTTGCGCAAGGTTCTTTTGGAACCAGTCTTCAAGATTATTCTTTTTCTCCAAAAAGTACATGTTTAACATATTCAAATTTCTCATCCGTAGATGAATTAGTGAGAAATGGGGGGTTTAAAAAATGAATTTAAAACTAATTAACTAATTGCGAAAATAAAACACTCCAAACTTGAACTCCTTTATGAAGATCCTGCTATCACCAGGTTTCACAAGTTAGTCCATGAAATAAAAAGAACTCTTGAACTAATCTAAGTGTTGTATAGATAATAAATGATAAAACTCCATTCAAAGTTACATTCATAGATTTCTTATCACATATCAACGACTTCTCTTCATTCAATCAAAACAGAAAGCATTCAAACTAGTCTAGGGTATTCAAACTAGTTTAGATACTATAAATGAAAGAAAGACTAAACTCTTATTCAAGAGATGTATTCATAGTTTTTTTTACATTTATCAGCAACTTAACTAGTTCTTTTTAAATAAAAAAAACTTTAAAGAATAAACAACCAAATAGCAATGACTGATACCTTACTATTGAAAGCAAAGATTCATATTGAATTCTCATTCAAGAAATTATTCACAATATGAAAATCAATGCTCTAACAATTAGATATGAAAAATTAAACCTATCTAACTAAACTTCAATCCTAACTTGTGCCTCCCCGGCAACGGAGCCAAAATGTTGAGTGCAATCTATGTCATATAAATTCTCAATGATTTAATGTCAACCAGGAGCTCGTAAGCTTAGACGCATAGCACAATATGTTCAAGGATTTGAAGTTGTCTATTCTAAACTACTAAAGCAAAGAACATAAAAATAACATGAATATACAAATGACAAATTTTACCTATTATATACAACACATAGGTGTATTGTCATCAGTGTATGGGGGCCCTTCCATCCTTCAGTAAGTACACCATAATCTTAACACAAAATAGAGATCAAAATGGAAGCATGACTTGTATTCAAAAGAATATGATTACATCTTCATTCCAATATAAAATCTCCTCTCGATTAACCTCAAGAATCAACCTATCAATTCAAAACATGAGCATTTCCTAAACTTCACACCTATATCTCCATCTATCTCTATCTATCTCCTATCTCCTTTTGAAAGGAGAAGGCTCTCCTATTTATACAAGAATATAATAATCTACCCCATTAATGGAGATCCACTATTCTCTCCCTAGATCCATAAAAATCTCATATAGTTACAACCAAATGGCAAATGATGAGACACATATCCTCTTTGACCTTTATCCAAATATCCTTCCATATCTTGAAGGGAATTCGAATTTGAGTATTGGAGGCCACATAAGAGTGTATTGGAAGCTTCCAAATCACCCACACATGTCACCAAACTCATTCTAATTGTTAGGTATAAGTATAAGTATATTATTTTCTAAAGTTTAACCACAAATCCACTTAAAAATGATAAGAATTAATAATTTTTGGAAAAGCATAGTTATAACCCAATTATGAGATAAATGTAATGATGTGGAGATGGAATGAAGGTGACATGAAGGTAATATGGAAGTAATGTGAAAGTATTGGTGAATAATGGAGTGAGAATATGGACTATTTTGAGGCCCAACTCCCATAACAAAAAATCCGTCCAATCGTTTCTTGGAAAAAATAATTTTTTAAGAAGGTTTATTCCAAACTTTTCATAAATTGTTAAACCTCTCCAAAATATAATAAAGAAGAATGTTGATTATAAATGGGGCCCCAAATAAAAGGATTCATTCATAAGGATCAGGGAAGAGATAATTAAATCTCTAGCATTAATGAGCCTAGACTTTTCTAAATACTTCATTCTTTACATGTTCTCCTCTGACGTTTATTTTGCAACAGTCCTCACTCAGAAGAATGATGAAAGGAATGAATTACCAATTGATTTTATGATTTCTAGACTGTAAGGAGAAAAACTTGATTATTCAAAGGTTGACAAACAGACCTATGTAGTATTTAAAGAAGTCAAACATTTCAGGCCATACCTTCTTAAATCCATAACCAAAGTTGTAGTACCTTACCCTATTTTGAGAAATATTTTGGTTTAGAATGATTTGGAAGACTAAAGAGCCAACTGGATGACAACTTAACAAGGATATGATTTGGATATAAGGCCTGAAAATATTTTCAAAGGAAAATGACTTTGAAAATTGGAAGCTGAATCAACAAGGAATAAAAGTAATGAACATGAATTGTGTGAAGATCAGAACCTATTGGAAAAAGAATTATGATATATTCCTATCAATACTTATCCATGGTATTATGAGATGAAGTACTATTTGACTCCTGGTATAGTTACACAATACATGGAACCAAAAAATAAAATAGCTCTTAGGATTAAATCATCTCAATACCACCTTGATCAGGGAATATTATTCATAAATAACTATGATGGTGTTTTCTTCAGGAGTTTAGAGAAAGATCATGCAGAAACATTCCTATATGAACTTCATGATGGTCCATCTGGAGGACATTTTGGAGGAGATACAAAAATACATAAGGCTCTCATAGCAGTTTATTATTGACCCACCTTATTTAAGGATGCTCATGCATATTTTAGGATGTGCTAAGAATGCAAAAAGTTAGTTGGGAGAGAAAATAAACCATCCTTTCCTCTACAACTAGTTTCAATTGAATGTTCATTCTAACAATAGGGATTATATGTGATATAAGAAATCAATCCTGACTCTTCCCAGTTGAACAAGCACATCTTGTTACGAGGAAAATATCTCTATGGCTAGAGGTAAAACACAACAGATGAAAATGACTGCAGAAATCAACTCTAATCTCAAGTATGTTATATAAAAAAATATGCTAGAAAGACAAGATAAAAGGCCTACCTCATCCAGATGTTCGATGAAGTCCACCATTGAGCACTTGAATCAAAGAAATACACCTGCAACTAGTCCTCAACAACCAATAAACGTAAGCATATGGTGATAATATATAATGTTAGCACATTCAATAGCATAATTCATCAATATTCATAACAAATATGCCCATGGAATAACAATTCAAATATTTGCAAGATATTAATTGGATGAGAAAAGAGTATTTCTATTAAAATGTAATCAACAGAAGTGAATGAATTACAAACTTCCGTGTCGACACGATTCGGAAAAGAGAAACTAAGTTCCTTCTAGTTGGGCCTCCACCACTTCAATCCTTCACCAAATGCAATACCAGATAAGAGAGACAATGAGGTTCTCAATCAAGTAGGGAAGAGCTTGGCGACTGAACAATGTGTTCAAACTTAAAGGAAAAAGGGATGCAGACTCAATATGAAGTGAATAATTTCTCCAAAGTAACTTTTCTCTCAAAGTTGAATTATTCTCCTCTTTTCCGTAGTTTGGATTTGGCCCATTTGTAGCCTTAAAGTGGAACTGAAGTGTCGATTCAGAATGTTTCCAGTATATGGAAGGTCAAGGATCATGGATCGCGTGACGTGACATGGAAACCTGACACCATTTTTTAATTTTCGGCACAAATCTCGATGTACACGGGCAGTAGTGCTGAAAACTACATATACACATGTTGTACTATAGCTAGGGAGTGTATATGTGGAAAATCAATGTTTCTAGCTCTTGGATTTGCAAAAAGGAACTTCAATTCTGCATAGGGAAATGGAAAAAGGCTTTATGTACAAGTTTGCATAGGGTGAGGAAAATCTTTCTATAAAATATTCCCCCTAATGTGTGAGGTTAGAGGAGTATTTGCAATGGCCGAAATACATTATAAGACCCAGAAGTGGAGTAATGGGGACCCAGCTGGAAGAACTAGTTGCTCATACAATTTGTACTAACTTTGCATACATGGCTGCCAATTTGAATTACATTGCAGATCCATGTGAAAATATACCAAACAATTGTCCATGGCCATTAATAGGCAATACAAAGGTGGCCACCTGCAAAATGTTTTCATAGTCACAAACAAGGCTTAGTAAAACCACTCTCAAAATCAATCTGAAGATATTTGTATACAATTGAGTCAATCTGGTCTCCCATGATCAATGAAGTCACATAGGTACTGGTCCAATGAAAGGTATAAACAGATCAGGAAAGTTGTGACTATAAATTTATGTCTTGAAGTATTCTACACAATCCATCAAAGGTGCAAGTCTACATCGTGTGAATAAAGAAGTTGAGGTCGAACACAATGAGACTTTGTTTGATTACCAGTCATTGAGGTATACTATTAACATACACGAGACAACCTACCGATGATGAAAGTAGGTATCAAGGCACAAAGTACATTCTTACAAGTGTGAATAAAAGAGTCGGGTTCGAACACTTGAAGAATCCATTGATCAAGAGGCATTGCTGTATTCCTAACTGTCGATGGCAAGAGAAACTGCCACTAATGACTGCAAGCCTATAGGTACTCTATGAATCTAGGTCTCATCTCCAAAATAGATGAGCTGAAGTCGATGGAAGTAGACCCGATGAAAGGAGAGAATTAAGGCATATCTCATCATTCAACATGAGGTACAAAGTCATACCTTTATGATTTGGAAGAAATTGGATGAAGAACATGTTCACGAACCAACAACCCTATGCATCTTTCACGTGTTCCAGATGCAAGTGGTACATGAAAAATACCCTCTGAATAGTAGCCAATAAGGAAAATTGTTGACAAAGGATAGGAAACCACCAATAAGGATAATGTCATCCAAGACACTGCATGAATCCCAATGTGTGAATAGATTTATTGTCATCGAACACAAGGGAAACCACCTAGTCAACGACCAATGATGAAATGCCAACTATTTGGTTCAAGGTTACCTACCAATGAGGAGAGTAGGACCAAGGTACATAATAAGACTACATATTCACGTGATTCTGAGACAGACTGAGGGTATGGCCGACATGCAAATTCAAGAGTTCTAAGGAATGGCCAACACAGTTTGATAGACATCATTTGAACAAAAGCATGAGACATATGGAAGACTCTGGCAACATAGACTCAATGATGAAACTTTGATATGCAAGAGGCATCAATCAAACTCTCCATAGGGACTGGAAGAGTAACTAGTTGGAGGAGTAAACTCTATGTAATGAGCTCATATTCATAAGATCATGCTAAACCCAAAATTATGATGACAAGTGGAATAAAAAAAATTGTGCTTCATTCAAAGGCGACACGATTGCTTCCAATATAAGATAATACTCCCTTCTCGCCCATACTTTTTTTTTTTTCATAGTCAAATGAATGCTATGATATAGAGGAGGAAATCAGTGTCGCAAGTAAGAAAAACTAGTTCCATCATTGGAACATACCTATGCTCAATGAAAGGAGGTGCAAGCGGGAGATGGACACTTGGGGGAATGTTTCCTCCTAGGTATAGGGTGTCAAGATGCAAAAGATATAAACAAGGTTATTCTTGGTTGAGGATGTAAACTACTAAGGTAAACATCTTAAAATGCAGAAGCGAGACCCAGAAATAGGCTCAATACTGCAAGCAAGGGCATGAGATACAATTACAACTTAACGCCAAAAAATGTGATTGTTTGTAATCTTAGTCTACTTGGTTTGAAAAAGGGATAAACTTGCACCAAATAGACATCCTTTCAAATCCAATTTATGAGTGTGAAAGAGACAAGTTCACTCGACAATCTTTCCGCTTTTTGAAAACGAGTTAGAAAAGAGCTTAAATCAAACTCGCTTGGGAGTCCTCTAGGTATAGGTCAGCATGTTTATGAGTAAGAAATGAGGTTCGACATAAAGTCATGTGTTAGCTATAAGGGACTCCTGGTCCTGTAGAAAAAATATCTGCATGGGTGTTGAATGAAGCAGAGGATCTAACTAGGGTACCCATATTTGCTAAGTCTCTACCATTCGATAACGACACTTCTAGTAGAAGATAGAAGGTTTTGTGTCGCTATAAAATGGGTTCGTACATAAGGCATATGAACGAAAGTTATAGGAAGATGAAAGTGTGTATGATGGAATGGATACCTATCCTATATGTCGGGCAATAAAAATACATGTCCAAAGTTACGAACGTGAAACATGGTACTGAAAACCAAATGAATCCCTGGATAAAACTACAAAAGCAAACTCAATCCATTGTTGTATTAGTCCATTAGGCCAAAATATTATATGAAACTATGAAAAGTGGGCAAATTTTTTCTATAAATAGATAAAAAACGCAAATTTACTATACCATTTGTATTTTTTACCCAAATAGTGGATTTTGGACCAAATTACCTGTGAAATTCAATTGGTGATTGTAGGAGCTATGAGTGATAGAATCGACTACCATATTGACTAGGTAAATCGTAACGCATCTTCCTCTCCTCTTTCTTTTCAGTGGATTAGATTTTGTAATTAAGTTCCATTTTTTAAGTTATTTAGGGCACAAATTAAAACTTTAGGTGTACACGGGATACAGTTCATCGGGTTGCGTATATGCATGATTATACGTGGTTGTTTAAAAGACAATTAGCGTATAATCATCCCTATACGTGACTATGAACACTACATCCTGTGTGTATGTTCATAAATAATGTTTTTTAGTGGTTTCTAACTAAAAAAAGGGTTTGTCTCTTGTAGAATGGTGCTAGAGTGGAGGGAAAGGGAACATGAGGAGGTAGATGTTGCAGTGGAGAGATATCCAGGGGGGCAAATGGCCTTGAAAAAATGCGGTCTATATAATTTTTAGGCTCTCAAAGGTACAAGGGCCCAAGTTATATTGCTACAGTTGTTCGTGGATTACTGGGATCCAGATAGTGAGAGCTTCAACCTTGATGGACAACCAATAAGGATTGAAGTCGAGGACATTTATTTCTTTATGGGATTGTCATGTCGGGGTGAGGTGGTCAACCTCAAAGCCCGAGGAGCTGGGAGCGTGATCTGAAAATGGAATGAATTTGTTTCAAAAAGATATTTAAAATGAAGAAGACATAACTCTTTAAATTGCAAGTGTATAAATGGTATGTGTTTGGTTAATTGGATCAAGTTACTAAAACATAAGTTCAATGAGTTTTACTTAAATAGGAACATCATATCATATAGATAAGAACCATCAATAATGAACACATAACACAACAAATGATAAATGAGTTCACCCCTCTCTTGGAATACATTTTGTAGTCCAACTTCCCTTGGATCATTTTCATTATTCTTAAAAACTTTTCTTACAGTGATCAGAATACAAAATAAATGGCTCCAATGGCTTCAAAATGTCCCAAAACCCCTAGCTGGTTTTTTCAACACCTATTTTGGCCAAAAAATGAAGAAGTACACCTCCTGGAAGTTTTCCCCTTCAATCTTGTTGTACATGCTCTCCAAATTGCACCCACTGATAGACTAACCCGACCTTTGTGTGTTTTCCACACCAAAACCCAACACCCATAATGGTTCCTGTGAATTAAGCAAAAATGTAGGACCGTTAGTGCACTGGCCCCCAATCTTCGATGGAGAACTTGGTCATATGGCCCCATGTGGCCAATGACCTACCATTTTTGCACGCCCATCGGCTAGCTCCTTCACACCTGGTGTAAGGTCATATGGTGTAGCAACATGTGACCCAGGGATAAACATCAATTTCTAACCCCTTTACCTGCGCCAACGGTTATGTAACCCCGTACTTGGTTTTATGGATTGGCCGCATGGTAAAACTATAGACTAGGGGATAAACTGGAGTGTTCCGTGCACATGCCAAGTGTAAAGGGTCCAAACATATTATATGGTCATATGTGTATGTTTCAGGAGTTGGGGCTAGGCCCCAACCCTTTAGTCTGTTGATTTAACCTTTGTTACAATTCAAATAATTAATTCAAACCATAAGGATTAAGAAACACTGTGGGAGGGCTAGTAGCCTGGCCCTGCCAAGGCTTTACCCCCGCTCGGAGGTCGCAGTTTCGACTCCTATGGAGTTATATAATTTTACCACTTTCCAACTAGACTGGAGGGGTGCCACGCGGTATCCCATGACTGGGCCATGTGGCACCATAACATTTTCCCTCGATATGACATATGTCACAATATGATTCTTCCACGTCTCCCAATGTCATCCTAGTCAGCATGCCAATGCATCTGCCACATCATTGTATGGTTGTACGACCTATACAGTCAATTTCCATGTCAGGACTATATGGACTGCATACTCAACAAAATTTTACATTTTTGGAAAAATGAACAGAACACAGTGTCTTTCTCATACAATGTTTGTTTGAGCTTGTTCAAGTTGTGTTGGTTTCGACAGGATGAGTCCTATGCACATGTCCATTTTGAAATGATTCCGAGCAGTTTGATTTTTGAGAAAACTTTGATCCCCTGGATCACTCCTCCCCATTGGGAAGCTTTTGGACCTCCAAAAGACTACCTTCAGTCTATCTAAATATGAGGGTACATTTCCCTCACCTTTCCAACCTGAATCCATCTAGCCTTGCTTGTATTGGCTCCTTTGAGACCAATACGAATGTAATCAACATCCCCTCACTTTGAATACTGTGTCTTCCTTTCAAGGATTGTATCTTCATGCAATTCTGAAATAAAATCTAGCGAGAAATCTTCAATTGATGGAATCTGAACATGCTCTCCTTGATCATCAATCAAAGGAGGCTCATACAATATCAAGTTCTCAACATTAACAACAACATACATATGCATATAAGGAGGCAAATCCAAACAAAAAACATTGTTACCAATCTTTTCAAGTATCTTGAAAGGACGATATCTAAGTGGTTTCAGTTTTTTACCTTCTCCTTCAAGCCTCTCTTTTCTAATGTAAATCCAAACTTCATCTCCAACTTGGAACTTGTGATCAACACGATGCTTTTCATGTCTTGCTTTATATTTGTCTTGACTCTTTTCCAAATGTTCTTGAATGGTTTGATGCACAAACTGAACTTGTTCAATGAACTTCTTGGCCTTGTCAACATCACTATGACCATCAATAGCCACATCTTTCCCAAAGATAAAATCTAAAGGAGACTTTGGTAAATAACCGAAACAAGCCTCAAATGGAGAATTTTGAGTTGAGGAATTCTTTGCTCAGTTATAAGCATGTTGAAAATAGTGTAAATGCTCATCCCAAAGCTTAGGATGCTTGTTGCAATATCCATGAAGAAGATGTACTACCATTCTATTCACCACCTCTATCTGACCATTTATTTGTGGATGAAAATCAATGCTCTTTTTCAGCTTGGTATCCATGAGTGCCCATGAACTTGACCAAAACTCCCAAAAAATCGAGAATCTCAATCAGAAATAATGGACTTGGGAAACCCAAAATGAACCCAAACATTTTGAGAGAACATATGTGTCATTTGTTTAGTTGTAATATGTTTCTTACAAGGCATCCAAATACATATTTTTCTTAAACAATCAACCACAACAAAAATATAATCATGACCCTTTCTTGACATAGGTAGACCTCCAACAAAATCCATAGAGATTCTTTCCCAAGGACAAGTAGGTACCGAAAGTGGAGTATACAAACCCAATTTTTTGTTGCTAGGCTTACTTGTAGCACAAAATGAACATCCTCTTACATATCTTGAAACACTTGCATTCATCTTAGGCCAATAGAAATACCTTTGCAAGTTTGCCACTGTTTTTCCTACACTAAAGTGACCAACAATAAGAGAAGAATGTGCTTCTCTTATGATGTTGACTCTCTCACCATGTGGAATACAAATCTTTCAAAGGTGATATAATAAATTATCATGTACATGATAGTTTGTTCCTCAACTTGGTTAGAATGACATAAAGTTGCATAAAATTCTTTAAAATCATAATCTAAAGCATACTTCTCAACATATCTCTCATGCATGAAAGAACTATGCTTAAGAATAACTGAAGAACTAACAATAGGCCTAGAAAGCATATCAACAACTTCATTAAAAATGCATTTCTTATACCTGATAACCAAGTGAAATTGTTGAAGAAATCCCATCCATCTGAAGTGCCTTGCTTGTTGTAGCTTGGTTTGTGATTGTAAATATTGCAGTGGTTGATGATTTGTGTGAATGATAGTTTATTTTCCCAACAAGCAGTGTTTCCACTTCTTCAAACTTTGTACCAATGCATACAATTTCTTATCATAGGTAGGATAGTTAATCACTACTCCATTTAAAATTTTTGAATGAAAACAAATGGGCTTGCCATGCTGTAACAAGACTGCTCCCATTACATAATTTATTCCATCTCTTTGGATCTCAAATGGTTGTCTCAAATCAAGAAGTGCAAGAACAGGGGTTGAACTAATATTTTCCTTCAATTCATCAAATTCCTTTTGTTGCTTGCCTCCCCATTGAAAAGTTTTCTTAGTACTTTTCAAAGCATGTAATGGAGCTGCAATGTAAGAGAAGTTAGCAATACACTTCCTCAAATATTGGGTTTCTCCCAAAAAGATTCTCACCTATGTTACTTAAAGGTAGGCCAACATGAGATTTCTTTCTTTCTTAAGAGAGGAAATCCAAGGAGAAGGCATTCTGAGAAAGCCAAGGAGAGGCCAAGGAGAGCTAGAGAGGTCCATTCTCATAGGAAAAGTACCTTGTCCAAGGAGAAGGAATTCTAAGAGTGGGAAAAGGCATCCAGAGAGGTTTTCAGACCTACCTTATGAACGACTGGGAAGCCCGAGAAAGCGAGGGCCATGGAGGTCCATTGTATAGAGGAAAAGGAGAAATCCATTAAGGACTTTTTCAAATATGAAATTATGAAATTCTTAAATTCTTATTCCTTTCTACCTAGGAGAAGATCATGGCAATGGTCAACCACATGACCTGCTTTCTTTATGGCCAATGGTCAACCACATGATAGAGGAAATTATGAAATTCTTAAAGAGACAAAGCTTTGGAGGGAATGTAAACACCTGTAGGACCTAGATTTATTCCCCTCAACTCCCTTGGTAAACAGTCTTTGTCAACATTCTTGTGCCCAAGGGAAAACAACATTCTTTCTTTCTTTTTGAAGGAAGGAACTCATTTTAATCAAGGTAAATGAGTATCAGGGGGCTCGCTTGGGTTACCTTAAGGGAAACCTTGCGCTCAACAGAGTCCCCCCCTCCACCCATGGAAAGGACAAAAAGTGAAGCATTCAAAGTCAACAAGGAAGCTTGTCAATCGCTCGGGTTACCTTAAGGGAAACCCTGTGCTTGTAAGGAAGCCTGAGGATCACATAATTCTTCAATTATCAAGCATTTATGGTCGATGGTTCAATGGTTCCTCTCCCTACGGATTTTCCTTTGAGGGGATACGGCTAGGAGGGGGCATTGCGAAAGGACAACCTTGAACATTGTGACTTGTGAGGCCCGAGGTAAGCTATCTCTCTAAATTTCTTTCTTTCTTGATAGAGGGAGAATATCAAAGCTCATCACTTGAATTACCTTTAGGGAAACCCTTTGCTCTTAAGCATAGCCCTTCAATTATAAAGCATGTCTTGAAATCAAGGCAAAGTCGAGGGACGACCCAAGGTAACATAGCTCAGACTTTCTTTCTTTATGGAAAGTAGGAAGCCCGAGGAGAGCTAGTTTAGACCTGCCTTATGAACCGTTGAGGAAGCCCGAGGTGGATCTCACTCCTTAGCTGGAGGTTAAGAAATTCACTGAAGGACAACCTTGAACCTTCTTTCTTTCTTTAAAATCCTAGGGACAACCCGAGGTAACCTAGTAACAAGTCTGACTTTATTTCTTAAAGGATAAGGAGAAATGAGAGTCGCTCGAGTTAAATTTAGGGAAAACCTGTGCTCTTAAGCATATCTCTTTATTTATTACTTGTTGGGAAGGCCGAGGCCAAGGTAATCTATCTCTCTGACTTTCTTTCTTAATGGAAAGTAGGAAGCCCGAGGAGAGCTAGGTGCTTGCTCGGGTTACCTTCAGGGAAACCCTGCGCTCTTAAGAAAGGTCAACATTGCTAATTGCCAAGGAGAAGTCCAACTCAAAGGAGAATCCAAGGGACAACTCGAGGTAACCTAGCTTCTCTGACTTTATTTATTTCTTGATAAGGACAACTCAAGCAAGGTGGGAGTCACTTGGGTTACCTTCAGGGCAACCCTATGCTCTTAAGCATGGATAATTACAACCTTGAACATGATTTCTTTCTTTATAAGGTAAGAAAAAAAGGAGTTGGGATTGGGCCAATCCACAATGACCTTGAACTTGGAAAGATATATATTCAATTATCCTCCTCCCACAATATTACCCAAGTAAACAAGTGAGGTCTTGCCAAATTCACACTTAGACATCTTCAAGAACAACTTATCTTTTTGTAAGACATCTAGTATCTGTTTCACATGCTTAACATGATCTTCACGTGACTTGCTAAAAATCAAGATATCATCCAAGTAAACTATCACACAATCATCAAGAAAAGGTCTCAACACATAATTCATAACTCTCATGAATGTAGCAAGAGCATTACAAAGACCAAATGGCATTACTATCCACTCATACAAACCTTGCCTGGTTTTGAAAGATGTATTCCATGTGTCTCCCTCATGAATCTTAATCTGATGATATCCACTTCTCAAATCCAACTTAGTAAAATACTTCACATCCTTTAATTGATGAAGAAAATCATCAATACGAGGAAGCGAATAATGATTCTTTACCATAATCGTGTTCAAGGCTCTGAAATCAATGCACGTGCTCCATGTACCATCTTTATTTGGTACTAAGACAATCGGTGACCCACATGGTGAAGTTATTGGAAGAATAAACCCTTTGTCAAGAAACTCTTGGATTTATTTTTTAATTTCTGCATTCTCCATCACTGACATCCTGTACATACCAATGTTTGGAAGAGGACAATCCTATTGCAAAGAATTCTCATGTTGGACTCCTCTTTTGGGAGGCAATCCTTATTGGTAGCAGACCGAAGTGGGAAAGAAAGTGTGCATAAATAAGAATAACATTTGGAAGAGAAATTGTGGGAAAGAAGGTGTGCAGGAGGAAAGCGACAACTAGCAAGAAGCACAACACGCATGCATGCAAGAAGGAGGCGACAGCTAGAATGAAGCAATGAATGCATGCAGATGTTGGCAGCCAATTAACATTTTTCCATTTTCTTGTAAGCTGCCTACACCTATGTCTTGCGAACATCAAGTTTTTCGTCGCATTTTCCAAATACACGAAACTTTCATTTCTTGAGACTTTTGCAAATTTGTCTTCGCTAAGTCTTCACGATTGTAAGCATGAAAATTTATCCTTTCGAGGTCACATTTCGATCATTATTTGAACTGCCAATACCTTTTGTGTCATTATGCATATTGCGCCTATCTTTTTATTGATCTTTACATGATCGGCAATATCCTTTGATCGGTTTTCATACTTCGATGGATTATATAACTCAGTTTTATTGAAGACATTTAGCCTTTGGATTCGCATTTTATGACTTGCCTAAACATTAATTCATTGAATTGCATGGGGGTCATGATTTATCTTTTGTGATCCTTATTGTTGATCCTTATCATAGCTCTTGACATATCAATTTTATGTAATATCGATTTGACACCTTGGTTAAACGTTTGATTAATGCATTGGCGAATACATGATTTTAGGTTTTGAACTTCATGTCAGATGTTTGAACATTATGGTATAACACTCGCACGCATTGGTATACTCATTGGACATTCTTATATCGATTGTGTGATTGGATTTCATTGAATTTGCAATGCATTAATATTTGGATTGGCTTCTTATTTGGCCTACTCAACCTTTGGTTTCATAAGATATATGGATATTCATATACATCTTTTTAATATAATGCCTATGGCTATTTTTGTAACTATTGGTATGTTGGTTACATATATCGACACATTGGTTAAGATATGGATATCGGTGGTTACATCGGCACATAGTTGAGTTTGGTATTGATTTCAATTCGACTATTGGTAGATTAAAAACTTTGGTATAACATTGATTGCGCATGCACTTACCATTGTTCATTGGTCGGCCAATTGATATAATTGTTGAGCTGTGTTATAAGGGATATTACAGCTATAAATGCTGGCCTCCTTACCAGGAATTAAGCTATTCCTCACTTGCCACGCTCATGCTCACTAATATGATGGTTTCCTTAGATTCATAAATCGTACAGAGGTAACTTTGGTCATTTGTTTTATATGGTTCGACATTTTCAGAGCTAGGATTGATGCATAAAGAGGAAGAAATTAAGATCTGGATACCTCTTTATATTTATACGACCTTTGAAAGTTTCTGGCATTTCTAGGGTTTCCCATCTATACTTTTATTGTTGTTTGGAGGATTGTGCGAGTTTAGAGACCGGATTTGAAAATTTCATGTAATAAGTCAGCCTGGATATAAACTCAAAATGATCTGCAACCGGGTTGAGAGGTCGTGGTTTTCCTGGACGACCTTGAGGGCATAGAGAGATCGAATTCTCCTGTGCGAACCTTGTATACTTTGCTATCTGGGTAAGAAGAATATAGTGGGAATACAATGTTATGCAATTATCCTCGACCTCCAATCATGAATCGCACAACACGCAGATCACGCCAAGTTTTCAGAGTTGGGCATTGATCATATAGATGTTGTTGAGAATTCCCTCAAGTCACGGTTGATTTGAGACATAGTCAATGATTTTGTGGCCTCAAGAAGAAAACACAATCCAACTACCTACGTGATAATGCAGAGATACTAAGCGTTGATGCTACTAACATTAAAGAAAGCATGGAAAAGAGCTTAAAGCGTCTCGGCACAAATTACATTGACTTGCTGCAAATCCATTGGCCTGATCGTTATGTGCCACTTTTGGGTGAGTTCTCATATGATCCTTCAAAGTGGAGGAAAAGTGTGCCATTTATTGAGAAATTGAAGGCATTTCAAGAGGTTATTCAAGAAGGAAAGGTACGGTATATTGGTGTTTCTAATGAAACATCTTATGAAGTATGGAGTTTGTTAATGCTGCAAAGCTGGAAGGTTTACCAAAGATCATCAGTATACAAAATAGTTACAGTTTGCTAGTACGGTGTCATTTTGAAGTTGATCTGATGGAGGTGTACATGCCTCAAAATTCTAATGTTGGTCTATTGGCATATTCTCCATTGGCTGGTGGGGCTTTGACTACGAAGTATACAAATCTTGATTATATAGTAGCAAAGAAAGGGAGGTTTAATCTCTTTCCAGGATACAAGTTGTTGTGCGTCTAGGGACAAATCAATACAAAAGATTGGCTAAAGAAAAACTCGCTCATGATCGGGAATCTTTGACATATTTTGAAGATCTCATACATAGGAAAGACGAGGAAATTGTTGCTCTTGAGTGTGAAGTACAAGCTTACAGACACAGGTTAATGAGTATTGGTTTTGATGACCTTGAGATCAGAAAGATTAGATGGCCTGGATGGTCTTATCCAAGTAACAGAGAGGAAGATTGTGATAGCTGGAAAAGTTCCTGCACAGAATAATTGGAGGGCTTTGATGGCTATGATGCTCTTGGTTGGAAGACTCAAAATAATGCCGAACATTTGCAATCCAGAGACATATTGCAAAGACAAGACAAGAAAGGAAATAGACATATTTCTATGAATGATCGTAGATGCTTGAATGATGCAAGGATTGACGGGGCAAATGTAGTTGATTCTTGTCAGCCACAACTCCAGTGGAAAGAAGTGTGCTTTGAAAGAGTTACATGTGGACAAGATAGAACCTCAGGTAACTCTCATAGGATTCAAGCAGAAGATTACTCTGTTTCCAGAAAAATGAACAAAGAATCTACAATAGGGTATTCAAAAAGAATCTGCTGATCTACCAGGTGGACCATCATTGGAGTTTGATTCAGGTCACAAAGGTGAAATGAAAGAAGCACACAACACTGTTTCAGGAACCCTTGGGGATGGATCTGTCTCTGAAATCGCTGTAATTGATTGTACAAAGAAATTTGCCGATTTTGAGAATGAAGAAGATGATAATGGTGGATCTTGCACTCAAATTTCTGCTTATAAAAGCGTGGAGTGCAGTGGTTTTGATTATACCCCTAGTGGAGACTGTGAGTAGTGTTGTTTTATTCAAGTTGACATTTTTGGTTTGGATCATGCCAGTAATACAGATCTTGACAAGCCCACCAAATGGGTCAGATATTGAACCCAGTGTGATTACCAAACAGGGGATAGAAATGTAATGTGAGAATAATGTTGTTGGATATGGATCAAGAGATTTTTCAAGAATACCAACAAGAGGAAACAAAGACAATACATACGCAAGAGAAGCACGAAATGACAGGGAAATGTTTGGAAGCAGTTGATGCTTCAAAAGCCTTGTCTTGCAGGTTTGTCAGTTGTGCACATTGGATCCTCCAGTTTTGGACAGTCATAGCTACTTGCTGACTTCTTTGAGCCATGGCTTGTGGCCATCCATGGTACTTTTGGCAGAAATTGTTCAGACTTTTATGTGGGCAGACCTCTCTTTTAAAGTGCTGTAGGTGGGAAATTAGTGTTGTTGCTTCCTTCAGGAGTGGTGTGATTTCAATCTAATTATCCTGCTGAAGTTGTTGGTGTATGCTTTGGATCTGGTGGCAAGATTTTTCATCTTTAATTCCCTACAATCAATTCTAGATGGATTTATTGATATGCAAAACAAATGGATGGATTTTGTATATCAGTTGCATTCACACCAAATATTTATTTGATATTTGTTTTGATTGAAATAGATTCAATTAAGATTCTGTTTGTTCTAATTTAGCATGGCAGTTTTGGTTTGTTGTGATTTAAATGATTTGCTTTGTTTTTAGTTAGTAATCAAATATTTGTTTTAATTGATTTAAAACAGGTATGTTCTCAAATTAGACCAGCTACAGAATCAGCTGATTCTGTAGCTAGTCTACAGGATCAGATTTTTACCATTTTATTAACAAAATATATTTTAAACTTGTTTATTTTTGCCTCCTTTCAGGTACATACGAATTGCAGTGATCAAATGGGCATGTTGTAACAGTTTAGGAGATATTTTAGATTTGGTTTTGTCTTAGGTTGTTAAGTTTGAATCAAATTTTGGGGATTTTTCCCAGATTATGTAATTCATTTTGATATTATCCACAAGGGAGTTTTACCTTGTGAAGAGACTTATAAATACTTATGATTTTTGTAATAATCATCATCCTCATTCGTGGGAGAACAAGGATATGTAATTCTGATACAAACTGGAGCAGAATTGATGTTTTGTCATAGCTTTAGCTTCTCAATATATCAACCTTTTGTTTCAAGTTTTGTATATCACTTTGCTTATGGTTTATGACTACTTTAGCTATCTAAATCGAATGCAAATGATATAATTTTTATCTCTGTTATTCATATCTTGTTTCTTCCAAATAGATAAAAGACATAACAATTATTAATTCATTTTATGAATGATAGCTTTGTCTTCTTCATAGATTGAATTGTTACATATAAGTTTTATGCATAATAGGTTTCCCTTATTGTAGAGATTTATCATCAGAAGATTGTTATGATTTTCTTTTATGTCTTGTTTGTCCTGTAAAACACTTCAAGAAGCAGCACAGCCTATCGTTTACGAGAAGCTTAAGGACTAAACGGTGTGAATTTCTTCCTCCAACCAGCTTAGAAGTTATCATACGCAGGGCAGACTTGGAGCGTTTCCAGGTCAATTAGTTTGTTGTTTATTGTTTTTATTAAGTAGTTTAATATAGATATAAGTTTAATTAGATTTATATTAGATTGTTTAATTTCAGTAAATATATTAGATTGTTTAATTTCAGTAATGTTTGTTTCTTCTTCATAAAATATAAAAAAAATCAAAAGAGATCCTTGGTTGTCTTAGGGCAAAATATACATGAGTTTTGCAGGTTTTAATCAAATCTGTAGGTTGTTCATAGTGTACATTTGTGAATAAGAAATATTGTAGTTGATAATTAGATAGTTGATTTGAGTTATTACAATAGTAATTAGTGGATTGTATAGAATAATTAGTATTCAGTATATTAGTTCCTTTTCTTTGTTTTATTAGTTTCTAGTTTCCTTTATTTTAGTTAGTTTCTTGTATTTAGTTATAGTTTAGTTT